>PVJC01016285.1:0-33904 GCA_004026665.1 Murina feae | reverse complement strand
CTGTTGTTCACAGCCTCGGTGATTCTCACTGTCTCTGCATCTGTTTCCTCTGAGATACGGGACCAGCTAAAGGAGGAGGAAATCAACATCTACCAGTTCCCTGACTGTGACTCAGATGAGGATGAAGACTTCAAGAGGCAGGATGCAGAGATGAAGGTGCAGAGGCAAGGGAGGAAGGAGGCAGAGAAGCAGGGGAGGCAGAGGTGGAGGTGGAAGCTGAGGAAGAAGTTTCTGCCCTTGAGGGGCCAGTGGTGATCCCCGATTCCTGCCCTATAGGAAAGCATCCCTTTCGCAGTTGTCGGTTCATGTGAGGTAGTGAGGGACCAAGGCACCCGACCAGTGAGGGGACGCCGCTACTCCTGGGGTACCGTGGAGGGTGAGTAAGGCTGGGCATGCGTTCTGAGGCCAGCTCCAAGTCAACCGCACCCAACATGTGATGGTGGGTGAGCTACCATCTTGGAGGTCCTGGGAGCCAAATGAGAGGTCTTTGAGCTGCAGAGGGGGACCCTCCCCTAGAGCGGGGTAGGATTCCGGGAAGTCCTTACCCAGAGGGTGGGACTGGCCTGGAAGCTTCCTGATGCACGGGTCGGTCCCCCAGTGGAGAACCCACATCACTGCGATTTCCTGAGCCTGCGACGCATGCTGGTGCAGACACACCTGCAGGACCTGAAGGAGGTGACACACGATCTGCTCTATGAGGGCTACCGGGCCCGCTGTCTGCAGAGCCTGGCCCGGCCTGGGGCTCGTGATCGGGCCAGCCGGAGGTGAGAGCCGCAGTGGACTTGTAGGTGCCTCCAAGGCTTCGCCCTCATGACATCCACGACCCCGCCTTCACCATCCAGATCCTTTCCCCAAAGTCTTGCCCCACCCAGCTAGCTTCCGGCCCTAAGCTCAGGGACAAGAGTCCACCTCCTCGAGTCCCACCCCCTTCCAGGCCCTGCCTGGGGGTCGTGACCCATACAACCACGGTCCGGCCCTTGATTCCTGTTCCTTTTCCTTGCCCCCTAGTAAGCTTTCCCGCCGGAGCACCACAGAGATGCCACTGCCCGTGCTGCCCATGTTGCCCCTGGCCGAGACTGAGAAGCTGATCCGCGAGAAAGATGAAGAGGTGAGCAAGCACCCCGCTCCCCCCTCGATGCCCCCTGCCTCGGGGCTGACCAAAACCAAAGCCCCAGTCCTCTTGGAAGAAGCCACTCCCCGGCCACGCCCGGCCCCACCGCCTGCAATCTTGTCCCGCACAGCTGCGCCGCATGCAAGAGATGCTGGAGAAGATGCAGGCCCAGGTGCAGCAGAGCCGGGCTCAGGGCGAGCAGTCGGACGCTCTCTGAGGACCCCCTCCCGGTGCCGCTTAACCTCAGCTCCGCCTTCGTCAGTCTCTTGTGCAGTCCCCGAGCTCAGGCTGCCCAGCGCCCAACCCCCGGAGCGGAGCCCGCCCTGGCACGGGCTCGGGGCAACAGGTTCTCCCAACCAGGGAGCTGGCAGTCCTGCCTCTGGCCCTGCCCCACCCCACCCTCTGCCCCTCCCGGAGCCGGAGCTTCCATCCCAGCCCCTCTAAACCCCAACAGGGTCTTCGGTAAAAACTAAGTTTCCTGCCCTGACCAGTGCGGCTCAATCGGTTGACTTGGTCCCGTGCACCGAAAGGTCACCGGTTGGACTCCTGTCAGGGCGCAAGGCCAGATTGCCAGTCCCAGCCTGGGTGCGTTCGGGAGGCAACTGCAACCAGTCAATGTTCCATGTTTCTCTCTCGCATCGATGTTTCTCAAATAGATGTCATTTGCTCTCTAAGATCAATTAAAAAATTAAAAAAAAACACAGCAAGTTTTTTGAGGACACGCGTCTTTGCTTTCATTGCGGGAATAGCGGCGCCCTCAGTGGGCCAGGCCTCCATGCATTCGTGGGGCGCTGGCCTGTGCAGGGCTCCAGCCCCCTCTCCGCGGCGCCCCCACAATCACACGCTGCGGGTAAGAAACAAAGACCAGCTCCATTTTATTAGGACTGGGGTGGGGGTCAGGCTGTCAGGAAGGGCCCTCTACTCCTGGTCCTTGGCGTCGCCGTGCGTGATGACGTAGCAGATATTCTTGTAGTCTACCATGCCGGTCACGTCGGGAGGGAAGGCCGCCCACATGTTCTTGATCTGGGGAGAGAAGGCCAGATCGCGTTTCCTGCGGGTTCCTTGGGCGCCCCTCCCCCACCCCTCTGCCTTTCCCAGGCCCCTACCCCACTCACCTCTTCCTGGGAGAAGCGGTCGCATTGGGTGGTAAGTAGCTCCTCCAAGCTAGAGAGAGGTGACATGAGGGGAGGTGAGATGGGGCCCTGTAAATTCTTTCCACTCCCACCTCATCCTTGTTGCTATTCCCAGTTTCGCCTGAAAACCCGGGTCACTCTAGATCCTTCCAATGAGCTCACAAATACAAAAGGCTTTTGCCCTTCTTCCCACATGTGATGTGAAAATTTAATCCTAATCGCAGTCTTCATTTCTCCCGTATCCCTGGCGATGCCTAGCCCTTGGCAGGAATGTAAGGAGGCTTTCTGTGGGTGAGCAGCTGGAGGGATCACTTACAACTGCTTCTTGATAGTACCCTTCCCTTCAGGGTCCAGGACCTTGAAGGCTCCAGTGATCACATCCTCGGGGTCGGCACCTGGAGTGAGAGGGTGCACAGGTCTGTCTCTGAAAGATCTGGAAAGGGGCAGCTGGGAGCTTGGACCCAGGACACTTCACTTACCTTTGAGCTTCTCTCCGAACATAGTCAGGAAGACAGTGAAGTTGATGGGACCGCTGGCTTCCTTCATCATTGCATCTAGCTCCTCATTCTTCACATTGAGTCGCCCTGGAATGGGCGGGGGAAGCATGGGCTGGAATGGGGTCCTGACACCAGAAGGTGATTGATTCTTCTCATAAACTCAGATCATGCCACCCATTTTTCATATGGGTAGACTGAGGTGGAGTCAGCAGGGCTGGCCCCTAAGGCTGCTGAATTCCCAGGACTCGACAGCCTTGGATCTTTAAGAGGACTGGGTGGGGGGCTCACCCATGGCTGCAAAGGTGTCCCGCAGGTCTTCCTTGTCAATAATGCCATCACGGTTCTGGTCAATTACTGTGAAGGCCTGTGGAGGGTGAGGGCGGGGAGGGGTTAGGTCCCCCGTGGCCAGGCTTTAGCATCCTTACTCCAGGCAGACCAGATTGTGGCCCTCAGCCAGCTGTCCTCTCTCGTGCCAAGAAGGGAGGGGAGCAAGGAATTCTAAACCCTTCCCCTCTCACTAAAACAGGTGCGCATTCCGGGGTGGGAGGGTGAGGGAGGGCAGCAAGGGTGCCTTTGGTCAGCTTTCAGGCTCCCTTCCCTTCACTCACCTCCTTGAACTCCTGGATCTGAGTCTGGTCAAACATTGAGAAGACATTGGAGCTTCCACCCTCTGCTGCTGCCCTTCTCTTGGCCTTCTTGGGTGCCTAGGGGGTGAGGGTTGGGCAAAGATATCCATGGGCCAGATCCTGCTATTCTCTGGAGACAATGGATTCGATTCAGGGTCCTTTGAGTCCATTCTTGTAAAGCAACTCATCTGGCTCTAGGCTTCCTCCTCTTTGTGGCTGCTTTGCTGCGGGTGCTGGTTTCAGTTGCATCCCCAAATTCCTATCTGTAGCCCTTGAGTCCCATCCCTCCATCCTACCCAAGTGGAAGTTTCCTCTTTTTAGTATCCTGAGCCTGCATCCTCTGAGTCCCAGACTTCCTGTGTGACCCTGATCCACTCATTCATTCTGTATGAACCTCTACTTTCTCATTTATAAAATGGAGTGGGGAAGGTAGGGGGTGGGGGAGGGATCCGTGGGGGGAAAAGGAGACATTTGTAATACTTTCAACAATAAAGATTTAAAAAAAACATGGAAGTGGGAATCCTTGCCAGCTTGGTCCCAGGGGGTTTTAGGAAGATGGAGAGCAGGAAAGTATGGGCATGCTCCGTGAATGGAGTGTCTGAGTAGATTATCCTACGCACCCCAAGACAAGAAGGACTTATCTTCCTTCCTCTTGATGGACTGGGAAGCAGCTACCTTCTTTCAAAAGGTGAAGCTGCTCTGAAGTCTGAGGGATTTGGGCAGGGGCTGGGGGATTCTTACCATGTCTTCAGTTTCCTGGGGGCAAGGCTGGAAAGGAGCAGAGAGCAAGCTTGCCGCAGTCTCTCTGGGGTTATATAGCCTTGCCCCAGGGAGCCCTTAACATACCAGAGTAACCTTAGCCCTGCGGGTGCCCACCCCAGATACCAAAATAGCCTGGCTCAGGGCCTCTCCTTTCTTGGAGGCCTACAGCAGCTGGAGTCCAGGGAGAGAGGGAGGAGGGAATGAGTCTTGGGATGCATGTCTCAATAGGACCTGGGCAGGGAGGGTTGTTCTTTCTCTCAAAAGGGGGCTAGACTGTGCCAGAGTTCAGAGAAGGCCGGGCCACAGTGCTTGGAGAGAAATGAACCACATCCCTGTACCCCTGAGTGGGGTGTGCCGAGATTTAAACCCGGTCACTTTATTGAGCACCTATAGTGTGCCAGGTGTTGTTGTGCTTTATGGGTGCACTTTGACAAACACAACCCGCTCCCATCTGGAGTTCACAATCAAGTGAGAGTATGCGTAGGGGTCGTGGCAGAGTTTAGAGGCGGGAGAGAGCCCTCTGGGAAAGTCTTCTACATTCCCTTCAAGGAGAAGGAGGCTTTGTGAGGAAAGATATAGAACCCTGGAATCACTAGGTGTGAAGACACTAGACAGCCTAGGGCAGAGAGCCTGCTCTGTCATCTTGGGCTTTGAGCTTCAACTTCCTGGGCCTTGGTTTTCCTTTCTGTAAAATGGGATTTAACTCTCATCCCACAGAACTTGTGATGTGAACACTATTTGGAAACAGGTTAGTGAAATGTAATCGTATGATTACTTAGGCCCTGTCTTGTAGAGCTTACAGTCCAGTCATGAAGACAATATAAGTGCAGAGCAGCCCTGCCTAGAAGCATAAAAATGAGTTTGTGAAGATCAGTAGAGGTGAGTCAGGTGAACATGGAAAAGCAGGTGTGCCAAGCAAATGGCATGGATGGGCGAAGGCCTGGAGAAGCAAAAGACCCAGCAGTGTTCAGGTGGCCAGAATCATGATGGGGCATGAACAGAAGGGGCTAGAAACCTCTGATACTGGAACTGGAGAGCCTTCAATGCCAGGCTGAGAGCTGAGACCTTGGGAGCCTTGAAAAGATTTGGAACAGGAGAAAGGCATAGTCAAGTGTGAGTCTATAACCATTTCTTTGGATACTAGTTTGAAAGTTAGAACTCAGAGGAAAGGAGTCAGAGACACGAAGAGAGAAATGAGTTGGTCCCCTCCTCTTGGTTGACTGGAATGGTCAGTGGCTTCTCAATCCATTCTTGGACAAAACCCAGTTTGGCTGACTGCGTGACTTTGAGGTATTCTCTCCCACCCCTCTGGGCCTCAGCGTTTCAGTCCCCTGCATACAGTGGAGGTCTGGGGCAATTTTGGCAGAGGAAGCTCCAAGAGGCCCCAGGTTGGCAATGACACCTCCTCTCCTTGCTCCCTCACGGACCCAATGTCCTGAACAAGGTGCTTCTGTCCCTTTCCCTCCTCCAGCCTCATGCCAATGCCTCTAAGACATTTTCTTTTCTGGGCACTGGGGCCCAGCCACCTGTTGTCTCTAAGAAGAGAGAAGAAACCACCCTAAACTTAGCAGCTGCTCTTGGCCTCCTGAACTGGCCCCTCCCTGCCTCGTTTGACAGCTGCCTCACCTTATAAGGTTACTATGGGGGTCCAGGCCAAGGGGAAACCCACTTATTACTGGGTTCTGGGAGGGGAGGAGAACTCCAAAGACAGGAATGGGGGAAGCTTGGGTCAACTGGAAAGTGGGGAAGTTGAGAAGGAGATCAGGAGCAATATATTTCAGACACTGAATGGGAGGGAGTTCCGGAACTCAGAAACCGAGGAGGAACAGGGGCGTTAGGCCTGACTGAAGTTTCAAGGTGGTGGACTCTGTGGAAATCAGCCTATAACCTGGGAGCCCGGGGTAACGAGGGTCAGAGAGAGAAAGGCTCAGAAAGTCAGGACTTTGTGGTCTATGTTAGGCTGGGGTGCTCATAAGATTGGGGTCTGGTTTCTTAGCAGAAAATGAGCACAGAGAAGCGTGGCAATGAGGGGGTAGTGGTTGACTTAAAGGTCTGGAATTACCAAAAGAATAAGAACACAGATGTAAGTTTCATGGTATCGGGAATTCATGGTTTGGGGTCTGGGATCCCCACTAGAATGGGGCGAATTGAAAGGATGGATGCGGTGTGAGGACTTGAGGTTTGGGATCTCCACAGGAAGTGGCGGATTCAGAGGACTTGGCCATTGGAGGTTTTGGTTATAGTCTCCTGGGCTTGAAAGGTAGGAATTGGCTCGGGGTGAAACTCAGACAGAGAGGAGGTGGAGAGCGCTGGATCAGGGCACCGGATCTGTGTCAGAGCTCAGGGCCTCACATGCCACCAGAGTGGGGGAGAGTGAGGGCTGATCGGTAGCTGCATGGAGAATGGGGGGCCGGGAAGGACCCGGGCAGGGCAGCATGGCGTTCTTATTGGCTCAGGGTTTCGCCGATGCCCGCGGCCCCCGTCTCTACTCCGCGCTGTCCCCAGCCGTCACCTCCCTCCGGCGCTAGTCTCCGGCTGTCACTGATATGCCTCGGCTGGCACCGCCTGCTGGCAGCACGCCTCCCCTTTGGCCTGTGGCTAAAGTGAGAGAATGCGCTCATTGGCTGACGAGGCATATTAATGGCAAATTTGGCCCGCCCCCAGCTGTCATTCCTTCTGACCTTCTAGGGAGACGTAAAGAATATCTCAGCTCTTCCTATTGACTGCGGATGCTGTCTGTCACCGCCCAAATAGATGTGACTGTCTGTCAACTTGACCTCCGCCCATTCCTTTTCATTGGCTGCCTTTTTATCGTTTATATTAGCAAGGCCCCGCCTCTTCTCGCCCAGTGCCCGCCTCCTCCCGCGGTCATTCACTCTCCCGCTATTTTTATTGGCCAGGACGTTCAGCTTCCTGATTTTCTATTAGTTACTCCTTTCGTCCCGCCTCCTCCTACCTTCACCCGCCCTCTCATTGGTCGTATACCTTTTCTCCATTTCCTCTTCCCACCTCCAACCTCACCCACCCGGACAACGATTGGCAGAAACCCAGTTCCCTTTCTCCTATTATTCGCCCAATCCCTCTAACGAGGCGGGAGCAAAAAGAAGCGCGATGGGACAGCCCGCGCGCAGGCGTGAAACGCCGAAACGCTGGCCGCTTAGCCGGCACCCGGTCGTGTGCGCAGGCGCGAGGTCGGTTGCTTGCCCAAAGCAGGAGGGAGGGGGCGGCGGCGAGAGAGCGGTAGGGGTGAGAGGGCGCGCGAGAGACCCCGGCACCCGGAGCCCCGGACCCGCGCGCCGCCTCCGCGGGCCGGCGGCCGCCCGCGCGCCGTCCCCGCCCCCAGCGCGCGCCCGGCCGCGCCCTTCACCTCCCCTTCCTCGACGGGCGGCGCGGAGGGGCCTGAGGGCGGCGCCTTCTGCGGCCGTCCTGGCCGGGAGGGGGATGTGAGGGGCGGCCCGCGGCCATGGAGACCGGCCCGGCGCCCCTTGTGGCCCCGCCACGCCGTCATGGCGCCCCCGCGGCCCCCTCGCCGCCGCCCCGCGGCTCCCGGGCCGGGTCCGTCTTGGTGGTGGCTCCGGGGCCGCCAGTGACCACGGCCACTTCAGCCCCGGTCACCCTGGTGGCCCCCGGGGAGGCGCGGCCCACCTGGTTACCCGGGCCGACCCAGACCTCGGCCCCGGCTTCAGCTCCGGCCCCGGCTTCAGCCCCAGCCCCGGCTTCAACCCCAGCCCCGGCTTCAGCTCCGATCCCGGCTTCAGCCCCAGCCCCGGCTTCAGCTCCGATCCCGGCTTCAGCTCCGGCCCCGACGGTCACGGGCAGCACCGTGGTGATGCTAACGCTGGAGGCCTCACCCGAAGCGCAGGTCTCCTCTGGCGCCGAAGCCCTGGTGCCCGCGGCAGTAATCGGAGACCAGACGTCAATGGCTCAGGCCCTAGGGGCAGACTCTCCAAAGCCGGAGGAGACTAGAACCTCACCCGCCTCTGGACCAGGAACCTCCACCGGGACCCCCACCAGAACCTCGTCCAGAACGGCTCCTGGAGCCCTGACCGCCAAACCCCCGCTTGCCCCCAAGCCGGGAACCACAGTGGTCCCAGGAGTGACTGCACGGATTGCAGCCGTGACAGCAGGACAGGTGACAAGTGGACATGAAGCTGCAGCATCAGCACCAACAGGACAGGTTCCAGAGGACCCCTCAGGGTCTGGCACGGGGCCTTCAGGGACTAGTGAGGCCCTGGTAGCCGTTGTGATGGTGACCCCTGCGCCAGAGCCTGCGGAAAACTCTCAGGATCTGGGCTCCATGTCCAGCCTGGGACCTGGCATCTCGGGGCCTCGAGGGCAGGCCCCGGACACTCTGAGCTACTTGGACTCCGTGAGCCTCATGTCTGGGACCTTGGAGTCCTTGGCGGATGATGTGAGCTCCATGGGCTCAGACTCGGAGATCAATGGGCTGGCCCTGCGCAAGACGGACAAGTACGGCTTCCTCGGGGGCAGCCAGTATTCGGGCAGCCTGTGAGTATCCGGTGGGCACCCAGTGGGGTTGCCTCAGTGAAGCAGGGTTGGGGGGCTGGGGGGGAAGTACCTTGCTCAGACTCTGGCAGCCCAGCCTCCTCTGAGGATCCAGGGTGATGAGTGGGTGTGGGAGGTCATGCCCTTGCCTGGAGCATCCTCATCCAGAAGTTCTGCACATGCTTGTGAGTTTCAGAGCAGGCGTCAGGAGTTCCGGGTTGGAGCCTAAGCTTTGCCTTCGGTGGGTTGTGTGTCCTTGGGCTGGCGTCTTCCCCATTTCCGTGCTCAGTTTCCTCCATGAAATGAAAGGCTGAGTGAGATGATGTCTAAGATCCTCCCAGCTCCTTCATGTGAGACTCCAGCTTTGAGCCAGATATTCTACCGCGTTGGCCCGGCAGGGGTTCTGGTAGAGATCTTTGGTTCCCTTGTGGGAGAGTCTGAGTGAAGCAGGCATCTTACCTTCCTCATAACCCTAGTTCTGATGGGATGGGGTGGGGGTGGAGGTGGAGAAATCCGGTTGATGGAGGGAGACTCTGAAAACAGGGCCCCTCTGCGGAACAGAGGACAGTCTTGTGTTTTCAGGAGGGAAAGGGGGTGGAGAAGGTCTCTTCCCCATTTTCTCATCTCCCCAGCCCAGCTTACTCTTTCCTAGTTCCCTCCAGGGGCCTGAGTCACTCCTGATGTGGGGGTGTGACCTCTGACTTCTTCCTTCTCTCTCTGGATCCTGCGTGTTATTCCTCTATCCCTGTAACCTGCTGGTCAGTTCAGCATCACCTGAGTACCCAGGTGGCAGGCCCTGTGCAGGATATTAAGGATCAAACAGTCCTTTCAAGTTGCTCATCATTTAGAGGGAGAAATATACCTAAACACTTCGTTTCTATGTATGTTAGGTTTCGCTTAGAGATGAGCACAGGATTTTGTGAGCACCTGGGGAAGGGATGTTTTGCCCACTCTGGGACTCCTGCTGAAGCTAATCTGAATCTTAAAGAATATGTAGGATTTAATCATGGCTGGGCCTGTTGGGGTTGGTGGAGGACCTGCCTGGTGCTGAGAGAATATTCTAGTCAGGGATTATTATCCACAAAAAAAAAAAAAAGAAAAAGAAAAAGTCAGCAAACCTTTGCGCACCAACATTCTTGGTCCTGTAAGGGGAAGGCAACTGCAGTTTGACCCGATGCTTTCCCTTGCTTGAGGGATGTGTTGAACCCAATTTACCAACAAGGAAGCAATTGCAGGGCTTGCTCTACTCAGTCTGGATCTCTGCGACCCGTGGTACTCTCCTTAACACCGGGTTGCCCTAAGGAACTCTGGGATTGGCTTGGGTGTTAGTGAGCCCCACTTGTATGCCAGGCACTGTGCTGAGTGCTGTTTCTCTGCTTTATAGTCTGTCCCTTGAAAATCCGCCTCCGGTGCTGGAGGAACCTACCGAGGCACCAGGCTGACGGGCCGTATGTACCTGAAAAACTGAGTGGCTCCCACTGGCCACAGGGAAAGTCCAGGTGCTTCGGCCTGCGCTTGGGCTCCTTCCTCTCTGGCCCTGCAGCCCCTCTGGCCTGCTCTCCTGCCGCTCCTCGCCATCCCCTAGTGCTGTGGTTCTGTTGAGCTGATTCATACTCAGGCCACGGATACCTTTCTCCCCCTTGTCCTGCTAAGTTCTCCCCAGTCTTTTGTGGCTTACTTCACAGGTCCCCTTCTCCAGGAAGCCTTTCCCGATGTCCACTTCCCCGACTTCAGTTAGATGCCTCTTCTGTGCATTTTAAAATTTTTTCTTTTTTTCTTTTTGTTACTCCTCACCGGAGGATATTTTCCATTGATTTTTAGAGAGAGTGGAAGGCAGGGGGACACAGAAACATTGATGTAAGAGACACATCAATTGATTGCCTCCCGCACACACTCTAGCCCTGGCCAGGGATCAAACTTGCAACTGAGGTTCGTGCCCTTGACTGGAATCAAACAGGAATTCTTCAGTCCGTAGGCTGACACTCTATCCACTGAGCAAAGCCGGTTAGGGCTTATTTTTATATTTTTTTAAATATATTTTTTTTACTGAATTCAGAGAGGAAGGGGGAGGGAGAGAGAGATAGAAACATCAATGATGAGCCTTGCCAGTGTGGCTCAGCAGTTGAGCATCGACATATGAACCAGGAGGTCATGATTTGATTCCCACTCAGGGCACATGGCTGGGTTGTGGACTCGATCCCCAGAGTGGAGATTGAAGAGGCAGCCAATCACAATTCCCTCTCATCACTGATATTTCTATCTCTCATTCTCCCTTCCTCTCTGAAATCAATAAAAATATATTAAAAGAAAAACAAAAAAGAAACATCAATGCTGAGAGAGAATCATTGATCGGCTGCCTCCAGCAAGTCCCACATTGGGGATCGAGCCAGAAATCTGGGCATGTGCCCTGACTGGGAATCGAAGCGTGATCTGGTTCATAGGTTGACACTCTCTTTTAATTGTCCTTTATATATAGTTTCTCAATAGACTTCTCATCTCTTTGTGTTTTGTTTTTTTTTTTTGTTATTTTAAAATAAATGTTTTTTTTATTTCAGTGAGGTAGGGAGAGGAAGAGATAGAAACATCAGTGATGAGAGAGAATCATTGATCGGCTGCCTCCTGCACGCCCCCCCACCGGGGATTGAGCCTGCAACCCAGGTATGTGCCCTTGACTGGAATCAAACCTGGGACCCTTCAGTCCACAGGCTGATGCTCTATCTACTGAACCAAACCAGACAGGGCTCCCATAATTCTGTGATGTAGGTCGCGACATCCCTGTTTTACAGATGAGGAAGAGACTCAGGTTATCACTTATCAAGACACCCTGACTTCTAAGGACAGAAATGGGATTTGAGCTCAGGTCTGTCTGGAAACCCAAGCCCTTTCTTCCATTCCACTCTCCTCCTGGTATTGACTCCTAAGAGTAACTATTTCAAGACTGATGGGGACCTTGGCTGGGTAGTTCATTCAGTTAGAACATCATTTCTATATGCCAAGGTTGCGGGTTTGATCTCCAATCTGGGCACATACAAGAATCAACCAATGAATGCATAAATAAGTGGAACAACAAATTGAAGTTTCTCTCTCTCTTGTTCTCTTTCTGTCTCAAGTCAACAAAAATATTTTATTAAAGTCTATTTAAAAAAAAGACTGATGGGGCATCTTGATGTGTAGCTCTGACAGACAGTGAGCAAAGAGTGAAAGGAAAGCTTCATTTGCCTGGGAATCTGGGGTGATTTCAGAGAGGAGGAGGTAAAGAGAATTGCAGATGGCCCAAGGGAATTGCCACGGTCTGATAGGAGGAAACGCAAGACAGTTGCTTCTAAGGAGACAAGTATATTCTATATTTTATTTTATAGATAATAATTGTTATTATTTCCTGCACCCCTATATGTATTGTCTCATATAAACTGTCGGGTAGATACTGTTTTTCTCTACATCTTATACATGAGGAAATTGAGGCTTAGAGAAATTAACTGACTTACCCAGGGTTATACAATAAATAAGTGTTAAAAGCTAGAACTTGAATTTAGGTCTAATGCAAACTATGGTTTTAAATATTCTGTACTCTCCCCAAACTTATATATATCAGAAATAGGATTTAAACATACATCTGTATAGAAATCCAACTTAAGAACACAATCTCTGTGCAGAGATTCCTTCCATAGGGAAGAAGTCCTTTCAGTTTGGTTAACTAGGGCCTTGGATAGTTAAATGGCCAGACATCTGATGTTTGGCAGCTCACAGAATGTTTTTATGTCTGGTCTCTCATCTGAGCCTGGAGAGGTGGCTTGCCTCAGTTCCCTCAGCAATCCAGGTATTATGCTACTGCTCCTAACCCTTTCCATGCTCCCCCCATCCTGCAGAGAGAGCTCCATTCCCGTGGATGTGGCTCGGCAGCGGGAGCTCAAGTGGCTGGAGATGTTCAGTAACTGGGATAAGTGGCTGTCACGACGTTTCCAGAAGGTTTGAGAAGGCTAAGTGGTGGGCAGGGCAATGCACCAGGGGCACGGGGAGGGTGGGCCCCTGTGCTCTGGGGAAGCCCAGGAACGTGGTAGTATGTGCTCTATGGACCACCCTGGGGAGAAGTGGGACTTGGGCCTGGGAGAAGGAGTAACTTTAAAGATAAGCCAGGCAAGGTCTAGTGGGGTGGGGTTAAGCCTATGGGTGTGGGAGGAAGCCCCAGGGAGCCTGAGGATTGCTGGGGAAAACTTGGAGGCTCGGCCAGTCCCTGAAGCTGTTCCCCTGCCTGCCATTCTGCCTTAGGTGAAGCTGCGCTGCCGGAAGGGAATACCCTCCTCCCTCAGAGCCAAGGCCTGGCAGTATCTGTCCAATAGCAAGGAACTCCTGGAGCAGAACCCGGGCAAGTTTGAGGTGTGTCCAGGGTGTGGGGACATGTGACACTGGCTGAAGGATATCATCACCCCCCAGATCCTGAGGTAATTGTTGCTTTCCCACTGCAGGAGCTGGAACGGGCACCTGGGGACCCCAAGTGGCTGGATGTGATTGAGAAGGACCTGCACCGCCAGTTCCCTTTCCATGAGATGTTTGCTGCTCGAGGGGGGCATGGGTAAGGTGGCCTGGCCATGTGGGTTAGTTAGCAAGCATTTGTTGGTGGCTCCAGGTGGATATGAGACAGTTGAGAGCAGTTCATGCTCTCCAGGACTTGTAGATGGCGGAGCCTTCGTGGATTGAGTGTCAAGCCATGTTGAGGGGAGTGTTCTCAGAAGACTCTGACTTGGTGGGTCGGGCTGGGGGCTGTTGTAGGGGCAAGAAAGGGCTCATGGCATTGAGCTGGGCTTTGAAGGCTAGATGGGAGCAGGCAGGGGACAAGGTTTTCCTGCCTGGGGGTGGGGGAGGGGGTATGTAAGCTGTGTTTGGGCAGTGAGGTTGGGTAGTTGAGGCTGGAAAAGTAGTTTAGGGTCAGATCACCAAGGGCCCTTAAATACTGTGCCAAGGCACTTGAACTTTTGAATTTTTGTTCTTTTCTCTAGGCTCTTTTAAATGTATTTTTACTGCTCCCCAGTAATATGCAAATTGATCTTAGGTGGTTCTCGGATGGACATTTTTTATCAACATGTTCATCCTTTCAGCAAATATTTATTGAGCATCTAGTATCTGCTTGGCACTCTTCTAGTCACAGATGACAGCAGTGACCAACAGACAAAAACTCTTGCCCTCATGGAGCTTATTGTATTTTATTGGGATAGATAGTAAGATGAAAGAAAGTGCCCTAACTGGTTTGGCTCAATGGATAGAGCGTCGGCCTGTGGACTCAAGGGTCCCAGGTTCGATTCCGGTCAAGGGCATATACCTTGGTTGCAGGCACATACCCAGTGGGGAGTGTGCAGGAGGCAACTGATCGATGTTTCTCTCTCATCGATGTTTCTAACTCTCTATCCCTCTCCCTTCCTCTCTGTAAAAAATCAATAAACTATATTTTTTAAAAAAGATGAAAGAAAGTATGTTGTATATGAAATAAATGATGGTAAGTAATAAAGAAGAGTTTAAGAGGGGAATAGAGAATGTGAATGGAAATTGGGGTTATAAGTGATTGAATCTGACTTTTATTTTTTATTTTTATTTTTTAAATATATTTTATATATTTATATAAAGTCCTCAGGCCAACGCTCTATCCACTGAACCAAACCAGTCAGGGCATGACTTTTTTTTTTTTTTTAATAAATTCTTACTAATTTTTAGAGAGGAAGGGAAAGGGATAGATAGAAACATTGATGAGAGAGAAACATCATCAGTGGGCTGCCTCCTATACACCTCCCATTGGGGATCGGGCCAGAAACCTGGGCCTGTGCCCTGACCGGGAGTCAAACTGGTGACTTCTTGGTTCATGGGTCTATGCTCAACCACTGAGCAACACTGACTTGTATTTTATTTTACTTTTTTTGTTAATCCTCACCTGAAGATACTTTTTCCATTGATTTTTAGATAGAGTAGAAGGGAGAGAGAGAGGCAGAGAGAGAGACATCGATATATGAGTGACACATTGGTTGCCTCCTGCACAGGGTCTAGGATTGAGCCTGCGACCCAGGTATGTGCCCTTGATCGGAATTGAACCTGAGACCCTACAGTCTACAGGCCGACGCTCTAATCACTAAACAACTGGCTAGGGCTGACTTGTATATTTTAAAAGGTTCATCCTGGCTGCTGTGCTAAGGATAGCCTATAAGGAGACAAGGACAGAAGCAGAGAAAACAGTGAGGAGACTGTTTCCATAATCCAGGAGAGGTGTTGATAGATAAGGATGGTAGCAGTGGAACTACTGGGAGAAATGGTTGGATTCTGGGTATATTTTGAAGCTAGAGCCAAAGGATTTGCCAGTTGATTAGATGTGGAGTAAGAGTGAGAGAGAGAAGGAGAAGGAAGAGTTATAAATGACTCTTAAAGCTTTTGGCCTGAGAAACTGGAAGAATGGAGTTACCATGTGCTGATATGGATGGGGAAAACGGGGGAAGAAAGTTTGGGAGGTATATGAGGAGTTCAGTTTTGGAATGTGTAGTTTGAAATGCTTCTTGGACATCAAAATGGAGATGTCAAGTAGGTTGGAGGTAAATATGTATAATTATGGATTTCGGGGAGAAGTTTAAATTGAAAATAAGTTGGAAAGTGAAGACCTGTCACTCTCTAGATGGGACTAAATCTCACCCATGGGACTGGATGAGGTTGTCAAGGCAGCAAGTGTATAAATGAAAGGAAGCTCAGATTGAGCCCTGCAGCTCCAACATTTTAAGGAATGAACCAGTGAATGGACTGGAAGAAGCTGGAGAGGTAGAAGGAAAACCGGAAGTATCTGATTCCTGGAAGCAAAGTGAAGAGAGGTTTTAGGATCACCTGTACGAAACGCTTCTGATGCGTCAAGTAAAGTCAAGTTGCAAATTGACCTCTGGACTGAAACTGTGGGGGGTCATTGATGACTTAAAAACAGTTTTGTGGGGAACAGTGGATTAAAGCCTCGCTAAAGGGAGGAAAGAAATTGAAGGCAGGGAGTCTGTACTCTGGCAGAATTTCACTTAATAGGTAAGGAAGGAAACTGATATTTGGAGAGGAAAGTGAGGTCAAGAGACGTACTTTAAAGGAAATAAAAGATGTAGTTTGCCAATGGGAATGATCTAACAGAGGGAGGAAAGCTGATGATGCAGGAGGAGGGGAAGGTTCCTGGAGATGGCCTGTGTAGGCAAGGGGATGAGATCCAGTCCCAAGCAGAAAGGCTGTGCTCGTGCAGACAGTTCACCCAGAGCAACAGGGGAGAAGGCAGGACATAAAAGCAGACAGGTGTTAGGCAACTAACTAGTATATCCGTCATTTCATGGATGCTGCTGCAAAGTGGAGAATAATAGTGGGGGTGGGATGCCGATAAAGCACAAATGAAGATCACACTTCAGTGACTGAATTTTGGAAACACAGTTGTAAGCAATGGTCAGAAGTATGTGAGTGACTGGATGCAGGGGGATGATCTGGGAGGTCATTACTTTTTTCTGGGTAAGTGTGAAGGTGTGAGCTGTGAAGTGATTGTGAAGGAACGGTTGAAGTTTAGATTGTAGTGTTGAGAAGACTGGTGATTAGCCACGGGGAGTAAAGGAAGGCTTTCTGTTTTCTGATGTGGGGTTGAGTGGATGGAATTCCCAGTCACAGCGTTGGGGCACCCTCAAGGAAGAGGAGCAAGTCTAGGGAAGAGATTTTATTCGTTTGGATGTAGAGACAAGAGAAAGGTCTGAGGCACACCCGACTTCCCAAGCCTTCACCTAGAACCAGGGCCCATTGTGGTGGTGGTTTGGGATTGGGCCGTGATACATTCAGACTGTGCGAGAGGAGGACTGAAGCTGTGGATACTGAAAGCTTCCGCAAGAAGATGCCCTTGAAGGTTTATTGGAGCTGGCAGATGGAGAGAGAGAACACAGACTGCTGGAAATGGTAGGAGCACGTGGGGTGTGCAGGCAAGGGGGAAGTCTGCAGCCTGGAACGTTTTGTGTGGTGAGTCTTTCGTTTAAGCTTGCTAGGCAGGACTAGCAGTGTGGCAGTAAAGCTCAGAAGTTAATCTGAAGTTAGATTTAGGAGGAGTCTGGGCTGGGCCGGAGGCCGGGCAGGGTTAGTTTGGGGCAGAGAGCTCCCAACTCTTGTGATGGCCTCATGGTCTTTCCCAACACCCACAGGCAACAGGACCTGTATCGAATCCTTAAAGCCTACACGATCTACCGGCCCGACGAGGGCTACTGCCAGGCCCAGGCCCCAGTGGCCGCAGTGCTGCTCATGCACATGCCTGCTGAGGTCAGCATTCTCTGGTCCTGGTTGGGGAGCGGGGGGAGGATCTTGACCTACAAGGGTGATGGGGGAGCTCTCTGCTCCATTTCTCAGGCCCCCTCCCTCCTTGTTTTTGCCCTTCTCAGCAAGCCTTTTGGTGCCTGGTACAGATCTGCGACAAGTACCTCCCGGGTTACTACAGTGCAGGGCTGGTACGTATCTGAAGGCTTGGTATAACAGGCTGACTTTTCCCCAAGGCTGTAGGGAGGTCCTTGTCCTGTCCCACCCTCTGCCTTTCTGTCCCCTCTACTCTGGGCCTGTCCCACTGAGGTGAGGATCCCCTGCTCAAGGGGGCCACAGCAGGCCCTTCTCCTGGCTCATCTCACTTTTAGGAGGCCATTCAGCTGGATGGAGAAATCTTTTTTGCACTGTTGCGTCGTGCCTCCCCACTGGCACACAGACATCTGCGGCGGCAGCGCATTGACCCCGTGCTCTACATGACAGAGTGGTTCATGTGCATCTTCGCCCGCACTCTGCCCTGGGCTTCAGTGCTGCGTGTCTGGGATATGTTCTTCTGTGAAGGTACATTTGTAGGGGTTTTCATGGTGCCTGCCAGGTGGTGGTCTGCTGATAGAAGGTGCTTGTTGGGTCTGGGGGTTGGAAACTGAGGCCTGGTCTTGGCTCTGCCACCAACCCGAGCCTACTCTCCCTCCCAGGAACCTGAAACCCATGGCAGCTCATTTCCCATCTTGGGCCTCAGTTTCCTCATATGTAAGGTTTACAGTAGATAGGGATGGGAGCTGTGAGTCCCTCCTACATGGGACATGCTGAGATCCCAGGCATGATCACTTGTGCTGTCTTTTCTCTACTCTGCAGGCGTAAAGATCATTTTCCGGGTGGCCCTGGTGTTGCTGCGGCACACCCTGGGCTCAGTGGAGAAGCTGCGCTCCTGCCAGGGCATGTATGAAACCATGGAGCAGCTGCGCAACCTGCCCCAACAGTGCATGCAGGAGGACTTCCTGGTGCACGAGGTAGGCATGAGAGGCTTTGGCAAAGCCCAATTCTGCTTCAGGCCATCCCCATCTCATCTGCATTTTGGTACCCATTTCTTCTCCATCTAGGTGACTAACCTCCCAGTGACAGAAGCACTGATTGAGCGAGAAAACACAGCCCAGCTCAAGAAGTGGCGGGAAACCCGGGGGGAACTACAGTATCGGCCCTCACGGCGACTACATGGCTCCCGGGCCATCCACGAGGAACGCCGGAGGCAGCAGCCACCCCTGGGCCCCTCCTCCAGCCTCCTCAGCCTCCCTGGCCTCAAGAGCCGGGGCTCCCTGGCAGCTGGAGCGGCCCCATCTCCACCCCCTCCCCACAGGGCCAGTGCTGGGCCTGCCCCAGGGCCTGTGGTCACCGCTGAGGGACTGCATCCATCCCTTCCTTCGCCCACCGGTAACAGCACCCCACTGGGTCCCAGCAAGGAGACCCGGAGGCAGGAGAAGGAACGGCAGAAACAGGAAAAGGAACGTGAGAAACAGGAAAAGGAACGTGAGAAAGAGCGACAGAAACAAGAGAAGGAGCGGGAGAAGCGGGAGAAGGAGCGGCAGAAGTGGGAGAAGGAACAGCAGAAGCAAGAGAAGGAACGACAGAAGCAGGAGAAGAAGGCCCAAGGCAGGAAGCTCTCGCTGCGTCGAAAGGCAGATGGGCCTCCAGCCCCCCAGGATGGTGGGGACAGGTCCTCGGCCTCTGAGACCCGGCAGGACGCTTACTTCTGACCTCTGCTCTGGGGTGGACTGCATGGCCCCCTCTTTTCCCTTCAGCCAAGAGCAGACCCCTCAGTAAGCTGTCCCTCTTTCTGAGGAGTGGCTTGATTCCCCGTCTCCTTGCCAGCTGCTGATCCCTACACAGCCAGGACAGTCAGAGTGCACGGGGCAGCTGTTGAACAAGTCTGGAGCCCCTCACCTCCAGTTAGGTCCAGCTGGGGCCTCTCTCACTCTTGCCCCAGTTCCCTTTGGGGTCCCTTTCCAGGTGCTGTCCTGATTGGCCTTTTGTCACCAAAGGGGTGACTCTTGGAAACGGGGGAGTCAGAAGTTTTCAGATTCTTACACTCCAGTTGCTCCCCTTACCCGTGAAGTGGAGCTAGGTTCCTTTTTCTCTTCAGTCCTGCCTGCCTCCCCCACCTCCTGGCCTCCGTGACTTCTGGACATCTCTGTGTTGTAATTATGTATAAAGGACCTGGTTGGCCCAGGGGTGGGGGTGTCGCTCAATCTTCTGTCCTTTGATCCTCCTTCCACAATGTTCTTGCACTCTATTTAAGGGGACATGCACTGGAACAGGAAATGTCCCCCACTTCCTCACCCACCACCCTCCTGCTCTCCTTCCTATTCACCCCCTTTTCTCTGTATTCTCATGCCTCCCCACCTTTCACCTTATTTCCTTCTAACCCTCCAGCCCCTGTTTGGGAAAGGGGTCTTTTCTTGAGCTCCAGGGGGTGGAACCCAATGTTTACATTCTCTTCTGTATCTGCCCCCACCCCATGTGGCGCTTTGAGGAACCAGAAAAGAACCTGCTATTATACCTGGGCATGTCTCCTGCCTTGTTATTTGATGAAGGGGGTTAGAATAAGGACTAGAGAGGGAGGGCGCAAGTGATGAGAGAGCCAGGATCTATTGAAGCAGTTGGCTGGTCTGGGCAGGTAGGTACCCCTTGGCCTTTGGTCCACCTCTCAATCATTCATCAACAATGGTTGAACTTCTGCTCCATCTTTGCCTGGGATCGGCTGTCTCCATTGTCACTGGCCTCTCCGTATCACCTGCAGTGCCCGGATCTCCTTCCCAAAGCGCTCATGCAACTCCTGGAACCTGGAGTGGGGGCTGAGGGTGGCTAGAAGGCCACAGTCCTGGGGGATGCGAGGGTGTGGGGGTGAGCTGGGCTCTTGGCCTCTAGGAGGTGGGGGTAGTAGCACAGCCAGCTGCCTCCAGCTCACCCCAGCCTGAACCCACAGCCAGCTTCCCAGCTCCTGGTTTTCTGCTTCCAGCCTGAAGGCCTGCCCAACTTCTGTGCCCTCTACCCCAGGGGTCAGGTAAAGGCATAGGGTTCTGTGGCCCCAAAGCATGGCTCCACCTGGCAGTTCTCCAACAGGATGAGGCCCAGAGGTATGTAGTCTGCCTGGTGCTCCTGGTGGAAGAGGAAGTTTCCCCGGAAGATGAACCAGAGATGCTGGTAGCTGGTATTTTGGTCCTTCATTAGCATGATGCCCTCCAGGTCTGGAACCTGTACCTGTGGGAGAAACCGCACAGACTTCGGGTGCAGTTTCATGCTAGTACAATCTGGAGGAAACGCGGGGCAGGAGGGGTGGCCCATCTTGTCACCCTGGGGACCCCCATGCTGCCCCCCTGTAGTCCCAGTAGGCTCTTCCTGGGCACAGCCTCAGCTTAGTGGGATTCAGACTCCGAGTGTCCTCAAACCTAGAGGTGCGGTCCCCGCACCGCAGCACGGAGACCCACTTCCCCACCCAGCTCTGCCTCGGCCGGGTTACAGAACCTGGGAAGGGCCCCTGGGCTGCGGCCCTGTTTGCTAGGAGAGGCCTTAGGTCTGCGGCTGTGGTTGGAGAGGGGGGTCTGGGAAAGGGCCCACCTGAGATCCGGGCACAAGGGGCGCTGGCCACCTCTCCGGTAGTGGGGTCCTTTCCACTTCGGAAACCTACGATTAGCCCGGGGCGGCCAATTACTTCCCCTGGGGCCTCAAGGGAGCTGGGTCCCGAGAGTGCCCGGCCCGGCCAGGGGCCTCAAGGCGGGCCATCAGGAGAGCCGGGCCTACCCCCAGGGAGAGGAGAGGGCAGATGACTAGACGCCGAGAGTGGGGATGGTGAGGGGTGCAGGGCCCTTGGCCAGCCCTGAGGAAAGGTGACGCAACCCTAGAAAGAGCAACTAGGGCAGGAACCCATCGGCCCTGCTCGGATTTGCTTTCCCCCGTGACCGTGGCCGCCCCCTTGCGCCCCAGAGCCTCTACTGCAGTGGGAGGGAATGAACACCGCTTGGGGCCATCCCTCTCGTTCGACGAGGGTCTAGCCCTTCACAGGTCCGTCTTCTCGTCGTAGGCGCCCCAAACAGCTTACGTCACTTCTGAGAGGGGGTGTGTCTTCCCCGCTCCGCACCAACTCCCGCCCGCTGCGTCCGTTGCTCCTCATTAGAGCGAAGCCACTTCCGGTCTTCCGGGCGCTTCCCACAGTTCTCTTCCGGGTGAAGGCCTGTGCCCCGGATGTAGCCCTGGCGCGAGCAGATCCCCTTTCCCTTGCCAGCCTGCCCAGGTGCTCAGGTGAGCGCGCCGGCGGCTGCTGGGGTCCCGGCGGCTCTGCCGCTGCTCCGAGTCGTGCACACAGCCCGCGGCAGTTGGGGGCCAGCCCGCGGCGGGGTTGGGAGTTCGGCGCAGGGAGGAGCGGGGAGATCAGGGTGCCAGGTCCTGGGTCCGCTCGCACCTCAGGGACCCGAGGGAGCTGCGGGGGAGGAGCGGGTGAGCCCGCGGACCCGCGTGGCGACTGGACTGCGGGAGCCGGGAATGGGGCGGTCACGTGAGGAAGCCGGTCTCCGGGCGTTTAGGGTGGAGGTGCGGGTGGGCGCTCCGCCGCGTGCCCACCTCTCGGACCCTGGCCCAGCAGCTCTCTCGGATGCCAGCCCAGGTCCCGGGGGCCTCTAGGCCGCCAGCTCCCGTTTCGGTCCCGATTCTGTGCTCGCAGCCTGGATCTGGACGCACCTGGGAAGCGATTGTTGAGCTGAAGGCCTCGCGGGGAGGATCCTCCCCGCCCAGGTCCCTGCATCTGCTCCCTCTCCCTCTGCTCAGTTGGGGGAGACCCCCGTGTCGTCATGCCAAAGCGGAAAGTGACCTTCCAAGGCGTGGGAAGCGAGGAGGACGAGGATGAGATCAGCGTTCCCAAGAAGAAGGTGAGGGGCCGTGTTCTGCGGAGGAGTGAGGCCAGGAAAAAGGAACTGCAAGCCGGAGCGGGGAAAGGGCAAGCCTTTTCATGTGGGTTTGGGGGATTTTCAGGTTGAGTCCAGGTCCTAGAGCATTTTGAGGAATAGTGCGGGTGCGAAGGACAAAAATTAATACTTTCCCTCCCACCTTCTAAGTTCTTGTAGCTGGGCCAATAATCAAATTAACGGGAAAATCAAATTTTAATACATGCACATGGGAAATCCACATAAGCATGAAAATCCCAAAGTCAGTGAGGCAACATTAGGGATACGTGACATTTTGGACAAAGGAGTAAAATGGGTTCTTTTTATTTAAAACAATTTTTTTAAATTGATTTCAGAGCAAAGGGGAGAGGTAGAGGGAGATAGAAACATTGATGATATGAGAGAATCATCGATCGGCTGCCTCCTGCACACCCTACACTGGGGACTGAGCCCACAAGCCAGGCGTGAGCCCTGGCCAGGAATTGAACCTCGACCTTCTGGTTCGTAGGTTAACACTCAACCACTGAGCCACACTGGCTGGGTGACCCTTAGTTTTCAGAAGTGAGAATTGGGCAGTTTACAGGTAGTTGAGGAAGAGCAAAACACACATGGCAGACAAATTCTTGCTAGGCAACTGAAGAAACAGTGAGTAACGGGGAGTATCTAGCTAAAAGGCTACCGCCTGAGGCTTAATTCAAATTGGATTGAGGTGAACATCCTAAGATTTCCTTCTTATAATAGGTTTCTTCTGTCTGAATCTCTTGGGCCGGAAAGGGGGAGGGCCAGCGTTCTTTCTGAGTCTTGTTTCTTTTTTTTTTTTTAATATATTTTATTGATTTTTTACAGAGAGGAAGAGAGAAGGATAGAGAGTTAGAAACATCAATGAGAGAGATACATTGATTAGCTGCCTCCTGCACAACCCTTATTGAGGATGTGCCCCCAACCAAGGTACATGCCCTTGACCGGAATCGAACCTGGGGGGACCCTTGAGTCCGCAGGCCGACGCTCTATCCACTGAGCCAAACCAGTCAGGGCTGAGTCTTGTTTCTTAATAGCTTAAAATTAATATTCCAAAAAGGCAGCTTCAGGCTGGCAAAGCTTTGGTTCCCTTCAATAACCAGTAACCTGCATCTGTGGACTGTCTGGCTCCTGCTCACAGCTAGTGGACCCTGTGGCTGGGGCAGGAGGTCCTGGGAGCCGCTTCAAAGGCAAACACTCTCTGGACAGCGATGAGGAGGATGATGATGAGGAGGGGTCCAGCAAATACGACATCCTGGCCTCAGAGGATGTGGAAGGTGAGTTATACCCAGGAACTGACTCTGCTAGGGGAACAAACGGGCGCCTGGGCGTGTGGACAGAGGAGGCTCCTATCTCTTCGCATGCTGGCATGGACACCTGTGTCTTTGGTGCAGGTCAGGAAGCAGCCACACTCCCCAGTGAGGGAGGTGTGCGGATCACACCCTTCAACCTTCAGGAAGAGATGGAAGAAGGCCACTTCGATGCTGACGGCAACTACTTCCTGAACCGGGATGCTCAGATCCGAGACAGCTGGCTGGACAACATCGACTGGGTATGGCTCAGGGGCTGGCATGGCTGGGGCCTGGAGGCAGTAAGTGCTTGGGCCCTGCTGGCAGTTTGTAGGAAATAACGCCCCCCCACCGCCTCCCCATTTTCACATCACAGGTGAAGATCAGGGAGCGGCCACCTGGTCAGCGCTCACCGTCAGACTCCGAGGAGGAGGACAGCCTGGGCCAGACACCAATGAGTCCCCAAGCCCTCCTGGAGGGCCTTCTGGAGCTCCTGCTGCCAAGAGAGACAGTGGCCGGGGCGCTGAGGCGTCTGGGGGCCAGAGGAGGAGGCAAAGGGGGCAGCAAGGGGCCTGGGCGGCCCAGTTCCCCGCAGCGCTTGGACCGGCTGTGCAGTTTGGCCGACCAGATGGTGGCGAGAGGCAACCTCGGTGTTTATCAGGAGACAAGAGAACGCTTGGCCATGCAGCTGAAGGGGTTGGGGTGCCGGACCCAGGGACCCCCCGACCCCACGCCCCCACCTTCTCTGGACATGTTTGCTGAGGAAATAGCAGAAGGGGAGCTGGAGACCCCGACCCCTGTGCAGAGAGGAGGTGAGATTGAAGGGCAGCGGTGGGGTGTGTGGGCAGGGGCAGGACACTGGAAGCCCACGTGGCTTTGCCTGCTGTTCTAGAAGCAGAGTCCCCGGGAGCTGGTCTGCTGGATGTGATGTGGGAGTATAAGTGGGAGAACACAGGCGATGCTGAGCTCTACGGGCCCTTCACCAGCAGCCAGATGCAGGTAAGCCCCACCTGCCTCGCCTCTCCCCTCTCAGCCCTCGCCCCAGTCCTCCTCCAGTTCTGCCCTCTCTCCCTGCAGACTTGGGTGAACGAAGGCTACTTCCCTGACGGTGTTTATTGCCGGAAGCTGGACCCCCCTGGTGGACAGTTCTACAACTCAAAACGCATTGACTTTGACCTCTATACCTGAGCCTGCGGAGAGCCCGTTTAGCGCTCTTTCTTTCCTGGACTCTCTGGAGGAGGCCCCAGTTGTCTCAGGCAGTGAGGATATTGGGGGCCACTTTTCAGTTTCCTGTCCCAATAAAGCCTGTAGTTGTGTGTTAGGTCCTTGACTGTCCTGATGGCCAGATGCCAGGGACCTCCACAGCCCCTTTGGATTTGCCTCTGTCCCTGAGTATTTCCTCATGAAGTTTCTCTTGGAGAGTTTCTGGGTTTTGTTTGCCACTCCTAGGAGCAGAGCCAGGCTGTCAGGGGCCCTGTGGCCTCCCCACCTGGACTCTGCTCACCATCTGAAAACCCCTTCACTCCCATGTCATTCTCCAGCATTGGGGGTTCCTGTTTCGCTGTTCTTAGGTCGTTGGCTGTTAGGACCTCAGAGTCTCTGTCCTTACAGCCAGTAGAGGATAGAGCCCAGAAGTGGAGATTTCGGGCCTTGAAGGGCTGGGACATCTGTTGGATGTGAGCAGGAAGCCTGGTATTCACTGGCTCCCACTGTCTCAAGGTCCTTAGGTGAAGTGCAGACTCAGCGTTGGCACTTGAAGGACCTTCCACTGTCCATTGAACAAGTGCTGAGAGGGGCGGCGCCTCCCAGTGAATCAGGGTTGGCACAGACCCAATGGGCTCCTTTCCCAGACCTTTCTTGGTACCAGGTCTTTTCTGCCTGGCATTTGAGACCCTGAAGCTTATATTTTCTGGGCTCCAATAGTGTGCCTGGCACAGGGCTAGTGCCTTGAGGGACTAAGGTAACAGAGCTGGTTCCCTTCCAGGAATTCAGAGTTGGGTGAGGGAGTGGGGTGGAATTATACCATGTCTCAGACAGGTATGAATCTATAGTGAGACCTGAACCCCACCCACCCAATCCCTTTAGTGCTGCCTTAGGTCTCCTCACTTGCGTGTTAGGTTGATTCCTCCTCCCCTTTCACCTTGGCTGGTGGATCTCACGGGAGCTGTAAAATTACTTCTCAGAGAATTGAATGAGTTGATCTAGGTAATGGCCTGGAGGCTGGGTCTTTTAAAAGCTCCTGGGTGTTGCCAGTGTGCGGCCAGGTGGAGAACAACAGCCTGACTCCCAAGACAGGTTACACCTGGGGCGGGATCAGTTCCTGGACCTGCTGTGTAGCCCAGCTGAGCATGTGTGTGGCCAGGGCTCTGGTGGAGTTTGTAGTTACTGGAGAGCTGAGCACCAGAGCCATGGGACCCCTGGGGCAGGGCCTGGAAGGGGCCAGGCCAGAACGAGGGGGTACCTGATGTTCTAGTGAAGCCTCCAATTTCTGTAATAATCACACCCACTCTAGTGCTAAGCCAGACCTCGTTTTCATTGACTCCAAGATGCTTTTGGTTGTAAAATGGTTTACTTTGTGTCATTAAAAAAGGAAGCTCTACCAATTACAGTTGTAAAATGTCATCAATTAAAAAGCACATCGTGATTCCAGAAATGTTCAGAAGTGAAAAGTAGGTCTCTTAGGACCAATGATACGCAGTGTTCACCTTTATATCCCTGAGACTAGCTCATGCGAGGTGCTTAGTGTTTGGTGTCTAGATGGAAGGAAGCCCACCTCCCTTCCCCTCACTGCCTGTTCCAGTGTTCACTTTCCTAGTGACACCCGGTTTGGGCAGGATAATTGCCCTCAAAAATGTCCACATCCTCAATCTCAGAATCTGTGCATATGTAACCTTACGTAGCAAAAAGGACTTTGCAGACGTGCTTGACTTTGAAATGAGATTATCATGGATAATAGAGATGGACCCAGTGTAATCAAGGGTCCTATGAAGTGAAAGGGAGTCAGGAGGGTCAAAATGAGGGAGGTGAAGATATTACACTGCTGCTGGCTTTGAGGATGGAAGGGCCATGTGTCAGGAATGCAGTGGCCTGTAGAAGCTGGAAAAGGCAGGAAAACACAAAGAAATGCAGCTCTATTGACAGGATTTAGCCCAGTGGAGATAATTTTAGGTTTCTGACCGCTAGATCTCTAGGATAATAAAATGTGTTGTTTTAAGCCATTGAGTTTGTGGTAATTTGTTAAAGTCCCAGTAGGAAACCAGCCCATAACCCACCCAGCTGAATGCCTCTCCCCTCATGAAATCCCTAAGTCTCCTGTGGCAATGTCTCTTTCAAGCCCCTATCAGCACTTAGCTCACTTGCTTTAAAACAAACAAACTTGTATATGTGTCTAAATTTTTTTAAAAATATTTTTTTAATGATTTTAGGAAGGGAGAGAGAATGATGAATCGTTGGTTGGCTGCCTCACGCACGCCCCCTACTGGGAGCTGACCCTGTAACCAGGACATGACCTTCATAGGTCGACCTCAACCACTGAGCCACACTGGGCTGTATAAATTTTTAAATAAGCTTTTTATATTTTACAGTAGTTTTGTATATTTGCAAAAAATTTACAAAAGTAGTACAGAGAGTTCACTGTTTCCCCTATTAACATCTGTCAGTGGTACATTTGTTAAAACCCATCAATGTTACTATTTTTAAGAGTTATTGCGCTATCCACCCATTTAAAGTGAACAGCTCAGTGGTTTTACTATATTCATGGTGTTGTGCAATCATCACTGCAATCTAACGTGGGAACATTCCTGTCTAAGAGCAACCCCACCCACTAGCAGTTCCATCACTCCACGTCCCCTTCCCCTTCAAGTCTCTGGCAACCACTGGTTTACTTCTGTAGATTTGCCTATTCTGGGCTTTCCTACAAATGGAGTCATATAATATGTGGTCTTTTGTGTCTGCTGCTTGCACTTGGCATGTTTTCAAGAGTCTAATGTGTAACAGTATTATATCTTTCGTTGAATAATATTCTGTTGTATAGATATATGTTGCTATTAACTATCCACACTTTTTTTTTTAAATTTCAGAAAGGAAGGGAGAGGGAGAGATAGAAACATCAACGATGAGAGAGAATCATTGATCAGTTGCCTCCTGCATGCCTCGTACTGGGAATCGAGCCCACAACTCAGGCATGTGCCACTGACCGGAATCGAACAAGCTCTGTGGAGGAGCCCCCAGAGGGGCTAAAATGAACAAGCTGGAAGAGTTGGGGGAAGTGTTCACGCCTTTGACACATCTGCCACCCCTTCCAGGCCCACCCGGCTGGCTTGATGCCTCATTGCACAGTCACTGAACCCGCCCCTCCCAGGCAGAGCGAGGCCTGAGACTGGGCAGCTTGTGTTCACTTCTGCTCCCAGCTAGGACCCAGCTGAGCCCCCAGATGCCCAGCTGCTCCTGATGCCGAGACCAGGAGGAATTTCTCTATCACTTCCTCCAGGAAGCTTTTCTTGAGCCTAGATTCGAGCAAGGCTTCCTGTTACGTGGTCCCAGGGGTCCTTGTGCTTCTCCTTTGTAATCCTTGTCGATGAGGGCAGTAGGTTCTCTGGGAGCGGGGACCATGGGAGCCCAGATATCCCCAGCACTGAGTGTCACACCTAAGTACATAGCAGATGTTCAGTAACTATTTGCTGAAAAGGGTTTAGGAGGGCTATTTAGAGCTCTCCGGTCTCAGCAGGTAATGGCCCAAGGGAGGAACTCGAAACTGGAGTACAAAGGAATCACAACAAATTTAGTTGGGATACAAGGGGGCTCAACAAGACTCCAGATGTCATGAACTCTGAGCCCAGCCCGAGTTTCCAACTTTGTCTCCTGTTTTGTTTTAAAATACATTTTTATTGATTTCAGAGAGGAGAGAAGAGTGAGAGAGAGAGAGAATCAATGATGAGAGAGAATTATTGATCGGCTGCCTCCTGCACGCCCCCAATTGGGGATTGAGTCCACAACCCGGGCATGTGCCCTGACCAGAATCGAACCCGGGACCCTTCAGTCTGAAGGCCGATGCTCTATCTACTGAGCCAAACCAGCCAGGGCCAACTTTGTCGTCTTTATACCCCCTCCTTATTCCATGCTCCCGCCCAGCCAGCCCTGCTGCTTTCTGCCTCTTGTTTAAGGTGTTCCCTCTTCCTGGAACACCCACTCTCGACTCCTCCACAGAGCCCTCCTGTAATCAATCAAAACAGTGGAGGTTCGGCTGCCTCCTGCAATGAAAGTCAGACTTGTGAGGTAGGTGCTGGTGAAAAAGGAAAGGTTTTGCTGTTGTGGTTAATCCTCACCCAAGGATGTGTTGTCCATGGCTTTTCAGAGTGGAAGAAAGGGAGGGGAGAGGAAGAGAAGCATCTATGTGAGAGAGACACATCCGTTGCTTGTCTCCTGCACGCAGCTCGATCGGGGTGAACCTGCAACCTAGGCACCTGCCCTTGACCAGGGATTGAACCAAAGACTGGTGCACAGTTTGATGCTCTAACCACTGAGAACTCTGGCCAGGGCAAGAAAGAGGTTTTATTTAGGAGCCATAGGACCTGGGAGAATGGAGGACTCCCATCTCAGAAACCAATCTCACCTTCCTGCTCAAAGATCACTCCTCTTCCTGTTCAAGCCTGCGGTTCTTAGAGGGGTAGGGAGGGCTTTTTCTGTCTTGCTAGCTTTTGGAGTGCTGGGGAGGGGTCCTGTCCATTCATATTTCGAGCTTTTGGCCAATGGGAGAGACTCCTGATGCTCTGACTGGCTGTCTACACTAACACTCCCACATTTCCTCCTCCCGTCCTCCTGTGAGAATTTATTTCATCCTGTCTTAGGCTCAGGGGACAATGTTTTTGTCCCCCAATCGAAAGAGGGCAGACAACTGACTCTTGCCAGATTATTTATGTGAAAGTGAATGTCCTGAGTGCACAGGCCTCCAAACGCAGAGGGCTGATTCTAAACTTCTTTTTAAAATGTTTTTTATTGATTTCAGAGAGAAGAAGGGAGAGGGAGGGAGGGAAGGAGGGAGGGAGGGAGAGACAACAATGATGAGAGAGAATCATGAATGTGCTGCCTCCCGCAATGCCCCTTACTGGAGATTGAGCCTGAAACCTGGGCATGTGCCTGACCAGAAATCAAACTGTGGCTTGCTGGTTTATAGATGCCAAACCACTGAGCAATAGTAGCCGGGCCTAAAAAAAGTCAAAGTAATTGTTTTCAGGAGCAAAAGTCTTTTTTAAAATTTATTTTTTATTTTTCTTTCAAAATAATAGTGCGCATAGTTTTAAAAATTCAGATAGCATTCCATGGTCTAAGCAAATGAAAAGTAGCAATGCCCTGCACTTCCCCTTAGGAATCTCACTCCTGTACAACTGTTCTGCCTCCTTTTAGCTGTTTCTACTAATATTTACCTCCATGTTTCTAATAACATATCACTTTTTTAAAAAATTTTATTATTTTTTAAACTATGTTTATTGATTTTAGAGAGAGAAGACGGGAGAGGGAGAGAAACATCAATGTGAGAGAGAGACATTGATTGGTTGCCTCTTGCACATGCTACAACCAGAGATTGAACTGGCAACCTGGGCATGTTCCCGGACGGGGAATGGAACCCACCCCTTTTGGTATACAGGATGATGCTCCAAACAACTGAGCCCCACTGCCCAGGGCAGAGTGAGATTTTTAAATTTACATTGATTTTTTAGAGAGAGGAAGGGGAGGGAGAGAGAAACATTGATGCAAGAATGAACCTTGGTTTGGCTGCCTCTTGCACACTCCCTACTGGGGATTGAGCTGGCAACCTTTTGGTGCACAGGACCATGCCTAACCAATCAACCAACTGAGCCACGCTAGCTAGGGCTCAATGAATTTTTAAGTTCACAAGAGCTCTACAGCATAACCACTCTTAATTGTAGGACATTTGTATCACCTCAAAAAGAAACCCCGAATCCCATTTCTTTCCTACCTCCCAGGTCCTGAAAATCACCAATCTATTCCTGTTTTTATGGGTTTTCCTCTTTTGAACATTTGAAATGAATGGAATCATACATACAATATGTGGTCCTATATGATGGCTTCTTCCACTTGCCAGAATGTTTTCAAGGTTCACCCATGTTAAAGCATGTGTCACTACTCATTTCTTATTAAAGTGGAATAATATTTCATTCATCAGTTGATAGACATGTGGGTTGTTTCTGCTTTTGAGCAATCTAATAAAAGGGTAATACTGAAACTGACTGTTCCTTTGGGACACCTAAGCCATGCCCACCAGCCAATCAGAGCGGCTGTATGCAAATTAACCCAGCAAAGATAGAGGCCGGCAGTCACAGAGCTAGAGTAAACAGGAGGCTTCCATTGCACCGGGAGTAAACTGCCTAGGCCAGCTGGGTCTCTCTCTGCTGGAGGCAACATAGTTGCAATTATAGAAGCCATGGAGCTGAACCAAACAGGAGGCTTCCGTTGCACCAGCAATGGAGGAAACTGCCTGCCTAGGCTGGCTGGGCCTCTACTAAGGCAACATTCTTTTAATTATAGAAGCCATGGAACTGAAGCCAACAGGAATCTTTGTTACCTGCCTAGGCCTCGGCTTAAAGGAACAATGTGTCAATTATAGAAGATAAATAAACCCCAGAAACCTGCTTCCAGCCAGCCTTGCTGGGATGTTGGGTCAATGAGCGCTGTGGGCAGCCTGAAAGCCTGAAAACAGCCCTCAGCCCCACACCCAGGCTGCCCAGGCACCCCAGTAGGGACTCGAACCCTGAAGGAACTGTGGGCAGCCTGCAAACAGCCCTCAGTCCCTCACCCAGGCTGGCCACATCCCAATGGGGTGAGGGTCCACACGGGGGCTTGGTCAGTCTGCAAACAGCCATCAGCCCCTCACCCAGACTGGCCAGGTATGTCAGCAGGAGGACATCCCCCGAGGGGTCCCAGACTGCAAGAGGGCACAGGCCAGGGTGAGGGACCTCCTGAGTGCACAAAGTTTTGTGCACCAGGCCCCTAGTTGTAAATAATGAGAGAACCAGTGTAGATTCATGCACGGGTGGGGTCCCTCAGCCTGGCATGTGCCTCTTGCAATCTGGGACCCCTTGGGGGATATCAGACCACTGGGTTTCGGACCAATCCCCTGAAGTGGCAGGCAGTGGGGAGGAGCTGGGGCTGGGCACAGCTCCGCTGCCCTCATCCTGGCCTGCTGTACCTGCCGCCACTGCTGCTGCTGCTGCTACTGCTGCTGCCGCCAGTAGCACTGCCATGGAGGGAGGCAGGAGAGACTCCCACCACCACTGCAGCTGCTCTCACCAGCTGTGAGCCTGGCTTTTGGCTGAGTGGTGCTCCTGCTGTGGGAGTTCACTGACCACCAGGGGGCAGCTCCTGCTTTGAGCATTTGCCCCCTGGTGGTCAGTGCATGTCATATTGACCAGTCAACTGGTCGTTCAGTCATACGGTTGCTTAGGCTTTTATAAATATAGACTAAAGGCCCGGTGCACAAAAATTTGTGCACTCGGGACAGGGGGGTCCCTCAGCCTGGCCTGTGCCTTCTCGCAGTCTGGGACCCCTCGGGGGATGTCCACCTTCTGGCTTGCCTGGCCAGCCTGGGTGAGAGGCTGATGGCTGTTTGCAGGCTGGCCAAGACCCCCAGTGGGGACCCTCACCCCATGGGGGTGTGGTCAGCCTGGGTGAGGGGCTGAGGTCCATTTTCAGACTGCCCACAGCCCCTTCAGGGTTCAGGTCCCTACTGGGGTGCCTGGCTGGAAACAGGTATCTGGGATTTATTTAACTTTTATAATTGAAACTTTGTTGCCTTGGTCCTCCCCCCTCCTGAAGACTGGGTTGCCTCTGGCAACCCAAGGTCCCAGCCCAGCAGGTATCTGGGGTTTGTTTATCTTCTGTAATTGAAACTTTGTAGCCTTGAGTAAAGCTTAGGGCCTACAGGGCCCTGGCTTCCTCCATTGCCCAGGGCAACTCCAGCTCTGTGGCTGCCACCAAATTAGTTGAGTTAATTTGCATATCTGCTCCTGATTGGTTGGTGGGTGTGGCTTATGGTGTAACGGAGCGAGGGTTAATTTGCATATTGCTCTTTTATTAGATTAGATGCTTTGTGAATAAATTTTTGCATGTCTATAAGCTGTTTTTTTTTTTTTTAATTCTAAGGTGAATTTTTCTACAAAAAAAGGCAGTCAAAACAATGTAAAACGCAGGTAAAGGACATTACTGAGTGAGCTCCAAGTGGAGCTTGACTCTGCAAAAGCTGTGTGTCCAGAGGGAGAAAGGCCGCCTGCCTTGTCCCTGGGTTGGCTTGGTTGGCTGCTTCGAAGGAAGAGGCCAGCAGGGGATTGGTGACCTGGGACTGGTTCTGGTTCTAGCTGAGTCTCGCCAATACCAACACTGAAAGGGGTCAGACGGTGCTGATGGAGGGCCGGGGTGGGGCTGCTGCACTGAGGAAGGAGGTGGAGAGCAAGCACATTCGGATGGAGCTTGCTGACCGGTGAGTGTGGAATTTCAAATGGACATTCTGGGTTTAGTGTTGTCTGTAACAACCAACACATCTTCTAAAATGGCTGCAGGGAGGGGCGTAAAACTTTGACCTCGGGGGCCTCTATCTGATGAGAAGTTTCTCAAATAAGCTCAGTGTCCTCTGGCAAACCTGATATTGTGGGGTCTCCCCCAGTAGGCGGGCCACACACAGACATCAGGGTTGCCATTTAAGCAGTGTTATTGGGGTAACGGGTAATGTTGGCCAGATTTTTACATAAGAGGGTGGACCTCCCTTTTCATAGGTGTTTGTTCTTTTTTGTTTTTGTTTTGTTTTTTTTTGTGGTGGTGGTGGTTTGCTTGTTTTTAAAAAATTTTTAAAAAGAATGTTATCAATTGGAATCACAATAACTTGAACGAACTCCCACGCTAGGCAGTGCAATATGGAAGAAGAGAAGCCACCAGACCGAACAGAGCTGTCTCTCCTCCTTTGTGGAGGAGATGGGGCCTAGGTCTGGGAAAGTGAAAAATAAGCTGTAAGAAAGTGGGCGTAGAAAGGGCATGGGAAGAAAGGGAACCACAACCTTTTATTTTAAACCTTCAGGTCTATCCCTGGCTGGTTTTGCTCAATGGATAGAGCATTGGCCAGGGGGATTAAAGGGTCTGGGTTCAATTCCGGTCAAGAGCACATGCCTGGGTTGGGGGCTCGATTCCCAGTGGGGGCCATGCAAAAGGCAGACGATCAGTGATTCTCATCATTGATGTTTTTATCTCTCTCTCCCTCTCCCTTCCTCTCTGAAATCAATAATATATATATAAAGAGAGTATCTTTAAAAAAAAGAAAGAAAACTGTAGAGCCTAACCTGTTTGGCTGAGTGGATAGAGCGTTGGCCTATGGACTGAAAGGTCCCAGGTTCGATTCCAGTCAAGGGCATGTACCTTGGTTGTGGGCACATCCCCAGTGGGGGGTGCGCAGGAGGCAGCTGATCGATGTTTCTCTCTATTCCTCTCCCTTCCTCTCTGTAAAAATTCAAATATATATATATATGTATGCATATATATATATATATATATGTATGTATATGTATGTGTGTGTGTGTGTATATATATATGTATATACACACACACACATATTTTAAAGAAAACTGTAGAAAGTTAGTAACTGCCACAAGCAAACACCAGGGGATGGCCAGTGTCAATTTTCCAGAGCCCTGTTTCGAGGGGTGCCTGAATGCACTGCTCAGGGTCTCTGCTCACACTCACTGGAATCAATC
>PVJC01016284.1:0-33869 GCA_004026665.1 Murina feae | reverse complement strand
TCGAAGCTGAGCTGAGGGGCGCAGCTTCACTTTCCCTCCTGCCGCAATGGAAAGGGCTGTTTACTCAGGTCCGTGAGTGGCGGCCGCCATGTTGGCTGGGCTAATTTGCATACAGCCGCTCTGATTGGCTGGTGGGCGTGGCTTACCCTGTCTCGGAGAAACGGTTAATTTTAATATTTCGCTTTTATTAGTTTAGATAATTAGCTAATTTTAATGGTATCAAGAGTATCTAAGAAATTTACTCCTTTAACTTTAGAGAGCAAGAATTTAGTCCATTTTAGAAGTAAACAAAGGTGCAGTTTTGGTGTTCTTCATGCTCAGTATATCCCAACCCCAAGAATGTGACTAATGTCTAAGGCAAAGTACTTTTTTGGATGTCTTACTTTTGTTGTGTGGGCTTCAGCTAGTAATCAATTGTGTTCTCACCAGCATTCTTTTAAAAATATATATTAATTTACTTTCTTTTTGTTTTTAGAGAGAGGAATTAGGGGAGAGAGAGAGAGAGAGAGAGAGAGAGAGAGAGAGAGAGATGAGAAAGATAGATCAGTTGCCTCCGCACACACACTAACTGGGGATCAAACCCACAACCCAAGGATGTGCCCTGACCAGAAAACAAATCTACCATCTTCTGGTGTATAGGGCAACACTCAATCAATTCAGCCATACTGACCAGGGCTCACCAGCATTCTTCAATATAGAATTAGACAGTTATATTAGTGAGGGAGAGAGTAGTAATTTGAAAACTTTAATATATAAACAACCATCTTAGACATTATAAGGGGATTCTTATACGAGGTATACATAGGTATACGAGGGGCTTCCCATGGTATCTTTCTTTTCTTTTTTTTAATTTAAATTCTTTTTTGTTTAAAGTATTACGTATGTTTCCTTTTCTTCCCATTGACCTCTCACTGGGTGCTCTCCTCCTCCACCCCCCCGCCCGCCCAGCACATGCCCTCACTCCCCTACTATCTGTGTCCATGGGTTATGCTTATGTGCATGCATACAAGTCCTTTGGTTGATCTCTTACCCCCCTCTTCACCCTCCCCAGGCTTCCCTCTGAGGTTTGACCATCTGTTTGATGCATGATCTCACTCATTTGTGGAATATAATGAGGAATATATGTTGTTCACTATTATAAGTGAAAATAGATCCAGAGACATAGAAGGAATCTTTATTTTCAGTGAGAACTTTAGATAATTATATGAGAGATTGCTCCTGGTTTCTCATAAAATTAGTAATGGCTTTACTGAGTAAACCAAAAACAAACTATTACATGCAAAAATAATACTAATGATAATATTTTAAAAGTATATGTGACTTTTTCTTCTATAAAATTGTTTCTAAAATTGTGACAGTGACTTCCCTTTAATCTGCTTACATAGATAGAATTTATAAATTTAAAATATCCTCATAGACCTATGAGTCTATGCTGTCATTAGAATATTCTTATACTTGGAAATAAACAGGCCTCATAAATTCTTTCTCAATAGATCAAAGTATATATCCACATATATTAATGAAATTAAATTAGATATTTATAGTAAATAAGTTGCCTATGGGATAAGGAAACAAACACTCGATAAGTTGGCTTTGCAATTATTTAAATGCCATCTTCCTCTCACAAATGATTTCTATTTTTGAGTATATGATGTTGTGAACTATAGTAAGAAATATAAATTTGGTCTTAGTCTTTTTCTAGCCCAAATTTACTTGGAATTTCCTAAATGAATAGAGCATATATATATATATATACATACACATACAGACAGATAGATAGATAATTGATTTTAGAGAAAGAGGAAAGGAGAGAAACATTGATATGAGAGAGAAACATCAATCCACTGCCTCCAATCACTTGCCTCCAGCCTCCAGTGTGCACTGGGGAGCAAATCTGCAACCTGGATATATGTCCTAAATGGTACTGGAGCCTGTAACTTTCTTGGTGCAAGGGACAATGCTCAACCAACTGAGCCACACCAGCCAGGGCTAGATCATCTTTTGTTATTTATAACTAGAGGCCTGGTGCATGAAATTCATGCACTTGGTGGCAGGCGGGGGGAGCCCTCAGCCCAGCTTGTGCCCTCTCACAGTCCGGGAGCCCTTGGTGGATGTCCAACTGCAGGGAGCAGACCTAAGCCAACAGTCAGACATCCTTAGTGCCGCTGCAGAGGCAGGAGAGGCTCCTGCCACCACCGCTGCGCTCACCAGCCATGAGCCTGGCTTCTGAGCTTCTGGCTGAGCTGCACTCCCCCTGTGGGAGTTCGCTTACCACTAGGGGACAGCTCCTGTGTTGAGCATTTGCCTCCTGATGGTCAGTGCACATCATAGTGACCTTTCAGGTCAATTTGCATATTAGCCTTTTATTATATAGGACAAGCCCCTCTCAACTACTATTAGTTTATATTAATAAGGTGACTTTGGAAAGCCCTGAAAGAAGACTGTTGCTGGAGGAATCAATCGTGATTAAAGGCTTGATTGAAATGTTCAGCCCCAAACCTGACTTCCAGGGAAGGGGAATCACCAATTAACAATGATTTAATCAATCATGTGCCAATAATGAAGCTTCTATAAAAACATAAAGGTCAGGGTTTCCAGTTAGAGAACCAGAATGCATCCATGTTCTTGGAGGATAGCATGCCCCAAACCCCACATGATCGGAAGCTTCTTTTTTTGAATTAAATTTATTGGGATGACATCGGTAAATAAAATTATAGAGATTTCAAGTATACAATTCTATAATACATCATCTGTAATTGCATTGTGTGTTTACCACTCAATCCCCTATATCACCATATATTTGACCCCCTTTATCTGTCACTATGCTCTCACCCCCCTTTAGTTTGATAACCACCATACTATTGTCTGTAACTGAGTTTTTGTTTGTTTATTTTGTTTGTTCATTTGTTGTTTTCAGTTTTATATACCACATATGAGTGAAATCACATAATTCTTGACTTTTTCTGACATTTCTTTTAACATGATATTCTTAAGATCTATTCATGTCACAAATGTCAGTATTTCATTTTTTCTTGTGATTGAGAAGTATCTCACTATATATCTGTACAACATCTTCTTTATCCAGTTATCTATTGAAGGACCTTTGGATTGTTTCCGTGTCTTGGCCACTGTGAATAATATGTGCAAATAATGGAATATGATACATCAATGAAAAGCAAATATATGTAGGTACACTGAGCAGAAAGGCTGAATCTTACAAATACAACATTTGGTGAAAGGCAGTAAACATGAAGACACCATGTACTATATGATGGCATTGACACATATTTTTAAAAAATATACAGAACCGGTTTCATAGTTTATGTTAAAATGGCACAAATATAAAGGAAATATAAAGTGAATATCATACATTTCAGTTACCTTTTAGAAGTTGGGGGTTGTTAGCTATTGGAAGGGAGTCTTAGAGGTTGGATTTGTAGATTATTAGCAATGCTTTGTTTCTTAGGATAGATAGTATTACAGAGGTGTTTGTAATAAACTGCTGGGCTGTATACTTTTGCTTACTTTTGTTTATGAGATACTTTACTATAAAAATGATTATAGAAAATAATTAACTTTCAGCATTTTCTTTCAGAAACAGCTTATAAATTACTGGGGGGCCGGGAGATGAGCTGGGAAGGACGTTACTAAGAAACCAGAGCTCTGGTCGAGGTTACCTCCATGAGTGGCAACATACAGCACAGAGGCAGATTACTAGAATCAAGACGTGTCAATCAGCTGTGCAGTGCTGTGGACACAGAGATGTAAACAGCAGTTCTTTCAGCACTGCTCTGGACAGAACTAACACAATAATCCAAAAAAAAAAAAAGCCACCAAAAAACAAGAGAAACTAAATTTGTGAAGGCAGGTCTCATTATATTCTGTCAAATGTCTCTGCTCAGTTGCATTTGAATGTCTCCAACCTTGTCTTTCCTAGTAGCCATCTCTAATGCATCTGCACACAGAGCTTTCAGAAGTGGGATTCATTGGCTTTCGTAACCAGCACCTTCTTCTTTTTTTAAAAAAAAAATATGTTTATTGATTTCAGAGAAGAAGAGAGAGGGAGAGAGAGATAGAAATATCAATGATGAGAAAGAATCATCGATTGGCTGCCTCCTGCATGCAACCTACTGGGGATTGAGCCTGAAACCCTGGCATGTGCCCTGGCCAGGAATTGAATCTTGACCTCTTGGTTCATGGGTTGGTGCTCAATCACTGAGCAACACCAGCTAGGTAACCACACCTTCTTTATGAGAAAGGCTGTGCATGGTTGGGGAGTAATGATCAAATTACTTCCTAAAGTAATTGAGAAAGTTACTTTGCTTGTTAGCAACACGAAGTAAAGGCACTGTTGCCAAAGAAATGTATAGATTTTGTTAAGGTCAAGTAATAGTATCTGTTGCCTATAATTGTTAAAAATATTAAAATTGTGGTTTTGGCTGAACATCTGTTCTAATCTCAATTATTAGGGAGGATTATCTTCAAATTTTATATAATAATCATATTTGAAATATTTGGCTATTAAGTCCTATAAACATATTAGAAAGCATATTGTACTTAATGGGAATATATGTCTAAAGATGTCAGTTCCACAGTATTAGCCTTTTAAATATATCACCCTTTAATTCAGGCCCCACTTTGCTATCAATAAGGCTTTTATGCTGCTATGAAAATGATGTTCTCTGCTTTATTTTTATATTGATAAAATCCCTCTACATAAAAATAGCAATGCTTATTTGGTTTCTGCTAAACATTTTCTTCCTTTTTCAAATTCCCATTTATGTTGTCTTTAATTTTAGAGACTGTTTCGTCAGCTTTTTTTCCCTTGGCTTCTTTTCGGTTATTCTTACATTAATGACATTACAATTTCTTCAATAACACAATTGCTTTTAATATAATTTATTCAGTCTTTTTTTCTGTTTTATATTTTACATATTTTGAATAGTTGAGCAATATTATTAAACTTAGATCACTGAGACTCAGCCCCAGAGTTTCTAATGGTATTCTATCTGGGCTACAGATGGAAAATTTGCAATTTTAGAAAGTTTATAGTTGTTACCTTCAGAAGACCACACATATGGAAGCATGGACTTATAATATTAATGATATTTTCTTTCACACCTGTTTTAAAACATTCTATAAGTGGAATATGTTATCTTGCTTTTAAAAAAAAATAAAAAGTGTAGCTTGATATAGGACTGGAAATCCTTTTATACAATTCTTATTTAAACCTTGCACATTTAATATAAAATAATTTACACAAAGCTATGGGGAACAATTTTATTGTATAATTCCTAGACCAACGTTTTTATTGAAATATCACAAACTTTCACTGGAAACAGCACTGTGCAAAGGAAAACTTATTTGGAGAACTATTTCAGAAGGAACTCCAACATCATGAGTGATTATTATGCACAGCAGGTGTAAATGAATTATTTATCAAATATGTTTTCATTATTTCTCATGAAAACATTGAAGATCTTTCCAAGCACTCAGTTTCAACAATCATTTGTACACAGAGCAGGTCTTTACTTAGACAAATATTTATGGATATGCTTTCATATGAAAAATGAATGAGCTATTACAAACACAAACACTGTACCATATTTTGGAAGCATAAAGTGAATAATTAGTAAATAATTATGCCATTTGATGAGCAGTTTTCTTCATTGCTAACTTTACTTAATTTCATATTTTAACATTTGGCATTTTTAAAGGTTTGTTATATGTCCTTCTCTTAGAAGAAAAACTTATTCTATAATCAATAACCTCTTTATATTTATCTCAATATCATAGATATTACAGTGATGAACTCAAATTTTAATGTTTAAGTGTCAATGAATAAATATGTTCATGGAAATGAGGATTTCCAACTATAAATATAATCTAATCTAATAAAAGAGTAATATTGAAATTGACTATTTCTACGGGATGCCTAAGCCATGCCCACTAGCCAATCAATCAGCTGCATACAAATTAACCCAGCCAAGATGGAGGCCGGCAGTCACAGAGCTAGAGTAAACAGCAGACTTCTGTTGCACCAGGAGTAAACTGTCTGCCTAGGCAGGCTGGGCTTCTCCCTACTCAGGCAACATAGTTGCAACATTCTTTCAATTATAGAAGCCACGGAGCTGAAGCCAACAGGAGGCTTCGTTACCTGCGGAGGCCTCGGCTTAAAGCAACAGTTTCAATTATAGAAGAGAAATAAACCCTAGAACCTCCTTCTAGCCAGCCTTGCTGGGATTTTGGGTCAATGGGAGCTGTGGGAAGCCTGAAAGCCTAAAAACATCCCTCACCCCATCACCCAGGCTGGCCACACCCCAGTGGGGTGAGGGATCCCACTGGGGGACTTGGCCAGCCTTCAAACAGCCATCAGCCCCTCACCCAGGCTGGCCAGGCATGCCAGCAGGTGGACATACCCATAGGGGTCCCAGACTGCAAGAGGGCACAGGCTGGGCTGAGGGACCTCCTGAGTGCACAAATTTTTGTGCACCAGGCCCCTAGTTAATATATATAAAGGGTTGGAGTTTATTAGGTCAAATACATCTATTAGATCCTTGCTAGTGTCAGCAGGGATGCAAGTGTGTGACTGTGCACCCCATAACAGACACAGACTGCTGACACAGGGTGCCAGTTTTTTCCTCAAATGAACAAAATGTCCATCATGTAATGGATCTGAACTGTGTAGAGCTCAGCTTTTGAAATCAAAAGAGCCAGATTACACCATGAGATTGTGTCCTCAGGGCCAAAATTGTTAAATACTCTGGTTTCTCTTCAGATTGCATAAATCTTTTGCCTTTTACTAAAACTGTTAGCTTACCAAATGGTTATATGAAAACAAAAGTTTTTAAAAGTATTTTTACAACTTAAGTTGTTTAGCTAATTTGATGGATTAATTTGGTGTATAGACCTACTTCAGTAGCCTCATGCAAGGAACCTGAGGGATGTGAGGTACAATTCATGATCGACCAGTCTCTATGACCTGCACTGACCACCGGGGGCAGAAACTCAATGCAGGAGCTGCCCCTTGGTAGTCTGTGCACTGCTTCCACAGCCAACCTCCCACAGGCACTCCCCGCCGCTGGCCGGCCCCCATTGGCCATGGTGCTAAACCATTGGTAGAGTCCTGCTTCTGGGTTGGGTTTTGTACATAGCAGAGCAGCTCCCTGGCTGCTATTTATTGAAAGTCAACCCTTGACACAAGGGTTTGCCTTGCTCCCAGTCCTCTCCCTTCCCCTGGGGCTGCTCACCTGCTGCAGGGGTGAGGGAAGGAGGAGAGGAGCGAGGCAGGGAACTGCATGGTGACAGGGTTCCAACGGTGGCATCAGCATCTGGGCATCCGTTTCTTCCACCCCCAGCCCAGCAACAGTCGCCTCCTCTCCCAATCCATCCAGAGCCTTCAGGCCAGGGCTGGAATGGGGAATTAGGGATGGATAACAGTGACGCAGCCACTCTCCCAGGGGAGCCAAGGGCCTACTCCTTCCTCCGGCCAGCAACCAACCTTCCCTGGTTCCCTCTCCTCCTCCCCACACAAATTTGTGCACCTGGCCAGACCTCTAGAGTGTGTGTGTGTGTGTGTGTGTGTGTGTGTGTCTATTTTTTTATTTTTGAAATTGAAGCTTTATTACTTATTTTTGGCACCATAGTAAATAATTCAAAAAACAGGTCATAGACTAAAAGAATCCCGCCTCTCCCCAAAAACCCACACCTGCCCCATGACATTCAGTGAGGAGAAGAGATCCACGGCTGCTACTCCAGTTATCTTTGAACATGAATTTGTACAAATCCACTGGCTAGTCTCTCACTTAAGCTGGATCCATGCCAATTCCCTTCAGGAAAACCACTGGTCATTTCAGGAGAAAAGTCAGTTCAACTGTTTATTTGATATTTGGCAGAACTTATTTATTTTCAGGTGATTCTTTTACAGTTTGAATAATCTATGGATATCACAATGTTCTAACTTTTATGAAATATCCTAAACTTTCCCAGACCAACCAAAGACTGATATGGGAAGACATTTATTACAAAGTTGAAGAAAATTATTTAAATGTTACTCCAAATAAAATTATATACATTACTTTCAAAGAATTAGCTACATAGAAAATATGAGCACATTATCAAATCTGGGTATTTCCTAATAAAATGATATTTCTCATGAAATTTTGTATTTATTGGCAGAGCCCCGTTTTAAGCTATGTTTTATTAGGTTTTCAGTGCACACAATCATGAAGAATTCTGATTTGACATGCCCAAATCATAATAATAGTAAATTAAGTCTATAACTTTTGTATTCCAAATAAAAATAAATCATTATTGAAAATTTTTTTCATCTAAATGAAACATTAACTTTTGCCTTGAAAGCCCTAGACTTGAAATTGCATTTTTTAAAATTTCTATATATTGACATTTTATAGGCAACTAAGAAAGACAGTACCAAACAGTAATTGCACATAATCTTGTCAAATTTTTGTCACCTGTTATCTATTTTTAATCATAATGCTTATTATAACTAAATGAACTAAACTGAAACATTATTTTGAATAGACCACAAGACCTTTATTAAATTCTGGATTTCATATTAGAGTGACTTGAGGAATGGAAAATTATATATATATACCCCTACATTTCCTAAATTTAGGAATATTTTATTATAACTCACAAATAATGAGAAATCATCCATCATTGTAGTGATCCTGTTATTTTTTATGTTGGAGTATATGATTTAATGATTTTCAAAGCATTGAAAAAATCAGAGTGAAAAATAGATGGGCTTGAAATTTCAACAATGGATATCTATGGAATAAAAAAATGATGTAGCATAGGAAAGAGAAGATGAGGTCCACTCAGTAATAACTTTTGGATAATTAAAGGACATTGTATGATCTCTAAAATATGCATCTGTACTGTGGATTTCAGTTTAAATTTTAACCTGTGGTTTTGAAGGTAGAAAATAAGAGAGATTTTTAAAAGTGAGAATAAAAATGAGAAAACTAGCTTTTGCCAGTTTGGCTCAGTGGATAGAGCATTGGCCAGTGGGTTCCATTCCAGTCAAGGGCAAGTACCTACCTCAGTTGCAGGCTCCATTTACTGTGATCAGGGCACGTGTGGAAGGCAACCAGTTGATGTGTCTCTCTCACATCAATGCATCAATGTTTCTTGCTCTCAGTCTCTCCCTCTCCCTTCCACTCTCTTATAAATGAATGAATGAATGAATGAATGAATGAATGAATGAATGGAAAAGTATCCTTGGGTGATGATTAACAAAAAAAGGGTGAGAGTAATTATGTTGTATCACATATTATCAAAAAGCATTGGATTTCTTTGAAGATGGACAACTCCTTCCCCTATTTTTAAGTAAAGATGAAGGGGGTGGGGTGGAGGGTGGGGAGGGTGGAGGGGGAAACCATCTTGCAATCTACAATCCTATATACAATTATGGGGGCACAGAGAGCTGGAATTATAAAGCCAGATAGTTTATATCCTGGGCTACCATTCATAAAGTGCTTTATTGTTTGTTTGTTTTTCACCTTACTGAATGAATTTTCTCATCTGTAAAGTGGGATTAAGATAAACTTTATCATAGGAATAAAGTACTTAAAAAAAAACAGCCATAACTCAAATTTCCTAGCATAGTAATTAACCCTGGAGTACTCAATAACTGTCCATTTAGTCTCTTTCTTCGTGGCCTTCCCACAATCTAACACTCAAATATGATATATATTTTTAAAAGTCTTTTCTGGGCTATTTGTTTATTATCAGTAGAAGTTATCTTTGTATACTTCCAATGTCTGTTGGATATTATTCACTTTTTTACTTCCTTTTATATAAATCTTGAATGAAAAAGGAAACAAAACAATAATAAAAAAACATGAGTTACATGAAAGATAGTGGTATTTTCCAACTTGCCATTTTAAATACACAAGTTATGTGAGTGAGGGGGCTGCCATGTTTGAGAGACTGAGAAAAAAAAAGAGTGGGTCAACCTTTTTCTTGCAAGTAAATTAGTTGTCCTGGAGTCAAAACACAGCAGTAGAGAACTCTTACTTTCCAGTTTTATACATTACATTATGGTTTGAGATGTAAAACATGGCTGACAATATTAGTCACCATATTTGACCCCTTCTGATTTAAAGTTCTAAGAAAGACTAAAGTTGAAAACCAAGAGTCTGAGGGAACGTCACAGTGGTCATACATGTAAGAAATTATTTACTAGTTCTGCTCCATTCAACCATCCACCAGACATCATAAAGACATTTGAATGAGAGAATAATCTTTCCTACAAAAGTTAATTTGAATATTGATGTACTTAATTTCCTCCCTGGAATTACTAAATTACTACAAGAAAAAAGAAAGAAAGAAAGAAAGAAAGAAAGAAAGAAAGAAAGAAAGAAAGAAAGAAAGAAAGAAAGAAAGAAAGAGAAAGAAAGAAAGAAGAAAGAAAGAAAGAAAGAAAGAAAGAAAGAAAGAAAGAAAGAAAGAAAGAAAGAAGAAAGAAAGAAAGAAAAGTCTTTATTGGCAATTGACTAGTGCTTGGTTAGTCTGAATTCAGAGGGAAGATTAATTTAGTATAAATGAAAATTTTTTAAAGTGAGCACATATTTTCCTCCATTTTCATAAAGACTAGCAATTATAAAAGCATGCAGGTTTTTTTTTTTTTCAGTCTTCAGTTACAAGTAAAGAAATGGATAATTAATTATTGTCTGCAGTGTTACGAAGGGGAGAGGGAACATGTTGGCACGTTAAGCATAAGAAGTGTGTTTTCTCATTTCACAGTGGCAGGCTTTAATCTAACTAAGCAGATGAAGGAATCAGTTCTAAAGAGAGTCTTCTGAAGTTCACAGATTAGAAGAAAATGCTGGCTTTTTCGGTACCAGTTGATATTCTGGTAATTAAGTAATAAGACTGTATTCTACTGCTTATAAAGCAACTCAGAAATGGTGTCTTTTGAATTGTCAGGTTGTTCACTATCACTGTATATGCTATGGCTGAGAGGGCTGGGGAATCTAAACCCAGGGCTCTAAAGGGAAACACTTTCAATATCTCTGTCATTTGATTGCTGCCACCTGAGAGAAGAGAATAAAAGTAAATCGAGGACATTTTCCAGAGCTGTAAAAACTGACACGATGTGCCGTTAAGCGATCCAAATGTAACCTGATGCTCGATCAGCAATTTTGTTGAGAAGGGGGAATAAAAAGCAACAATATGAAAGGAAAAGCTGGGTGTGTGAAGATGATGGAGATTTTTATTCTCTCTTGAGAGTAAGACAAAAAGATAGGTTATTTAACTCTAAAAATATTTCAAATCCCTAAATTGTTTCTTCTTTTTAAAAACAAAATAGCAAAACAAAAGGCCAAAGCGGGGGGGGGGGGGGAAAACACCACAAAACAAAACCAAAACACACACACACACACACACCCAGAACAAACAGAAGGGAAAATAAAGAAGTGTAGAGGAAACAGTATTTTCAATAACTTGAATCAAAGCAAGTCAACTGGTAATAGTAAATAATAGAAAGAAATTTCACATCCTTTCTTTCATGATCAATGTACATAAAACTTTGCATTTGATAAATAAGAATCTCTGTTAAAATATGTGAAAGGCTTTAAAAATTGCATTCGTTCTACACTACAGAACTGTTGCCTCATCTAACACTAATGAGTGCTTTGCACATGCACATAAAAAGAATGTTTTTCTTGAGTTGTTTTCATTGTGATGTGAGGCAACACATTTTCATTGATCCCCGTGTAGATTTGGAAAAGGAGACTATTTCGGGTCTAAGTCCACTGAATACTTTAAAAGGATGGAGACAATGCCAAACTTTTGCCTGATTCCACAAGATCCAAATTTTTAAAAAAAGGTAATTTGTGAGATCTCTAAGAATAAAAATTATGAGAAATGACCACTTCCTTAGTTCAGTCTTAAATCACAAAAGGAACTAAGTATTCCTCATAAACTCTGCACTTACATTATTTTGACCCAAGTAATATGAAGAAGACTGTGTGGAATTTAAAATGCAATTGGATTGAGGCTAGATTATTTTTGTAAACTGAATCAAAATGGGAATTTAATTTACGTTTGGATAAAATGAGAATACCAAATACCTTGCAATGTCCTATCTCCTGAGAATATGATAGTTTACAGAAAATACACACATTTGTTAATATAGATGTTTCCTGCTGTGTTCACTTCATGGTTTCAAAACCATGGTTTCTAATATGGTAATTTATTTCTGCCTAGCAGGTATCACTTTATAACCTTGAACATCACAGAAGTTTAGGGGTCAAAGAAGCTAATGTACTCTCTTTCTGGCTCCCTTCTCCCAATCTCTTTCAACCAAGCATTACTCTTTCCTTTCCAAAACAAAACACACAAAATAGATGCAAATAACTGAAGGTTTTGTGTTATTTTATGTTTTTAGAAAAGTTGCTAAGGCAATATTCAGACATAACCACAGTATATTTTAAAAAGGACAAAGAGAAAAGCTCCAAAGTCTAAAATTACAAAAAAAAGAAAAAGCTTATGGAGTATTCACCTGTGTGCATTCTCTCTCTCTCTCTCTCTCTCTCTCTCCTCTGCTCCATAGATAGATTATATATACATACTAGTGGCCCAGTGCACAGATTTGTGCACATTGAAAAGGCATTAATTAAAAGGTGGAGGAGGGGTGCACAGAACTGGGCGAGATGGGCCAGACACACCCTGGAGCCAACCTCCCGTGGTCCCTCCCTGGCTAGCAGCATCTAAAGTGCATCTGCAGTCACTGCAGCTCAGCAGTAAACCAGCTTCTGGGCCGACAGTGCTCCAGCAACAACATAACCTATTGCTGAAGGTGGAATCATGTGGCCCCATGAGGAATCGAGCTCCCTCCTCTCTGGTTTCAGGGTGTGTCACCCAAGAACCACCGCTGCCAAGTCACTACAGCTTAGCAGCTCCTGCGTTGAGCATCTTCCCCCTGGTGGTCAGTGCACGTCATACTACTTGACAATCAGACAGTTGGACAGTCAGACATTCAGATGGTCGCTTAGCCTTTATATATACAGAACTATTCCAAGAACTATTATATGTTCCAAGAACTATTCATAGTCATTATATATTTGTCCAAACCCATAAAATGTATAACAGCAAGAGTGAATCATATGTAAAGTATAGACTTTGGGTGATTATGATGTGTGAAGGTAGGTTAGCCATTGTAAAAATGGTAGTGGTATCTACTTACTGTTTTAATTTATAATTCCCTGATGATATATGATGTGAAGCATCTTTTCATGTGCTTATTATCCATTGGTATAGCTTCTTTTCTTTCTTTAAAAAAATAAGTATTTTTTATTGATTTCAGAGAGAAAGGAAGAGGGAGAGAAAAACATCAATGATGAGAGAGAATCATTGATCAGCTGCCTCTTGCACACCCCCTAATAGGGACAGAGCCCACAACAAGTGCATGTTCCCTAACTTGGAATCCAATTGTGACCTCCTGGTTCATAGGTCAACACTCAACCACTGAAATACACTGGCAGGGCTTTATTTTCTTTGATGTGGTGTTTTAAATTCTTTGGCCCATTTTTAATCAGGTATTTTGTTTTTATGTAGTTGAATTTTAAATGTTGTGTATTTTGAGTGAATCTTTGTCAAATATATCTCCTGTAAATATTTTCTCCTGGCCCATAGTTCATCCTCTCATTCTCCTGACATTGATTTTCACAGAGCAGAAGTTTCTAATTTTAATTTGAATTCTAGCTTCTTATTTATTTTAGGAATTATGCCTTTGGTGTATCTAAAAACTTATTGCCATACCCAAAGTCACTAGGTTTACTCCTATGTTATCTTCTAAGAGTTTTGTATTTTTACATTTAGGTCTGCTATCTATTTTAAAGTAATTTATATGTATATTTAATTGTCATTAGTTTTTCTATCTTCCATAATTCTACTTATTTCCATGATCAATATTGTTCTTCTTGAATAACTCCATGCAAACTATCCTTCACTACAAGCCTAAAGGTGATGAATTCTCCTAGATTTTCCTTATTACTTTTATTTTCTTTTTAAATCTGAATCTGTCTTTATTTTACCTACATTCTCTATAGATACTTTTACTGGATGTAGAATTCTAGATAAGCAAGGTTTTATTTCTTTTTTCAGAACTTTGAAGATTAACATTCCATTGTTTTTTGTTTTTTCTATTTGATATATCAATTTCTGTCTAGGTTGTCAGCCCTTTGAAAATACCCTGTCACTTGTCCCTAGATGCTTTTAAGATTTTGATCAATTTTGAGTTGACTTTTTGTGAAGGGTGTTAAGAGCTATGCCTAGATTCATGGTTTTTCATGTATATGTCCAGTTGTAAAACCAGTTGTTAACTATATTTTTCCATTAAAGCATAGGCAAAAAAAAAAAAAAAGGTTGGTGAAGGCTATCTGTCAAAAATGCACATCTATTTTATTTTGTTATTTCAATATTTTTATTGATTTTTTTAGAGAGAGAGAGGCTGGGGAAAAGGAGAGGGGGAGAGAGTAAAACATGAATTGGTGCCCACTGCAGACTGAGCCCACTATCTGGGCTTGTGCCCTGACTGGGAATAGAACCAGGAACCTCTTTGTGCACAGGTATAATGACCAACCATTGGATCCACACCAGCCAGGGAAACATCTATTTTAACAATATTCTTTTTTTCCAACCACAATTTTATTTAAGAACTTTTAAGAGAGAACTTAATAAACATTGACCATAGGTAATTCAACATGTTCAGGTGCAAATAACAAAGCTATTGCAAATTAACTTAATGAAACGGAATTTACTTGCTTAGGAAACTGAAAGGCGGCATGGGTTGTGCTGGTTTTAGAGCAGGATAAATTTAGGTTCGCAATGTACGTACCCGGCTCTTGCCATAGCTGTGTTGTTGCTTTTTTCTTTTTTCTTCCCCGCAATCATTTTTTCAGAGGAGCTCTCTCTGTAATACAGTAAGGTGTCTGACTTATGGCTCAAAACTCTTCTTTATCCATTCAAACTAGAATTCCAGGATAAATGTGATTGGCTCAGTTGGAGTCATTTGCCACTTTAAGGAGTGTGTGCAGGGCAGGGATAGGCTTTTTCCCAGGCCATATGCCTTCCTCTTGATCTTAGGACTTATTCAACATTACTGCATCATGGGGGTTAAGAGTGGGAGCAATTATTCCCTAATAATTATATAGACATTTAGAAATAAATCTATGAAGGACCAACAATGAAGTCAACTCTATGATGATGAATGCTTATATGTAGCATAATAAGCAAGTGCAAAAGTTCAGCATTAATTTAAATAAAACATTAGCTATAGTGACATAGTTATTGTTATCAGTCCACATTACTCTCATTTTACTAAAACGACTTTAAACTCAAATATTTGTTTTTGCCATCCTAGGTAAACTGTGTTCTGAGAATAGCTAGTATTTGTTTTGAAACTGTGGGAATATCTAGTTTATAGTTGTGACAAGCATTTGCTCTTCTCATTTGAAGGTTTCAGATGAGCTTACTCTTACTGAGCCCCATTCTTTACAGACTATTCTTTTTAAAAAAAAGACACTTCTCTTTCTCTAAACAGTGATCAGATTCTGACATTATGCTGGTTCAAGAACTTGTCTTTACTGAGCCAGTATTGATTTTACAATACAATGTTCTTAGAATAAACCATTTGGTTTAACCTATAGCAATCAGTGTTCTAAGAGAGAACATGTTCTCTAAAATGTTGTTAAATGTACTTAAGAAGGCAAGATAATGCTGTAGGTGACAAATTCTTAAAGGTGCTGTTGCCTTGTTCATCATGGTTTGCTCTGGTCTATATGATAATGCAGCTGTTAAAGCACCACTCACACATGGCTGGTGTTCTTCTGTGTTCCCAACCCACTCCCATTGCCATACCCAAGATTAGTCTGGCTTATGTACCATTGTGATAATATTCAGCATGGCATTACAGTAATCAAATAGAAATTTGAATTCACTATCGCTATTCACTCACTTTGGTACATTCACTTAAATTAGTAATAACTCGTTTAATACACACTTCACAACCCTATAATAATAACCATTATCCCACGTAACCATCACTTGTCCAATTTTGCCTCCACACATACATTTGCTGAAGTTCTGATAGATTGTAAGTAACTAAGAAAAACAAAGGTGGTTTTATGAAAACTTTTTCTGGACTAACATGTCCCTCATAGAATAACAACCTGGAGTTGATAACAGTTCTCACAGCAGCTGTTTGACATCTAAACAGCTGCTAGTGCCCTAGGAAATGTCACAGAATCTGAGTGTGTGAGGAGCAAGAATGTGTCTGGTAGAGGTCAGCACCCCAGGCCATGACTAACACCCCAGGCCCCATCATCCCATAAACTTGAAGCCAGGGTTGAGCTGTCAGTTTAATAAATGAATAGCTTCTTTGTTTTGATCAGCATTGTCAAGGCTTATTTCAGAAAAAAAAAAGGACTCTGATTCCTCTCACAGTCTAGCCCAGCCAAAGTCAATTGGTACAATTTCAAGGTGAATTTATTCATTCTTTATAAAGTTCTGTGCCTGCATATATCAAGACAGTCAAATAAATTGAAATAAATAGACTTGGAGTTACATATTCTTCCAGTAATTGAAATAGTTTTCCCCCAATATATTGATAGTAATAATTCTACCTTTATGAAACCCAGTCCAGCTACAGAAAGGAAAGCACAGAATTACCATTTTGATGACATATTTGGAAAATGCAATTGGGGCTAATATGTTGATAAGGGTTCCTGAAAGATGCCCTTGCCTTTAACCATTCCATGTTAAACTTGGAGTAAAGCAAAAACTCTACCACTTGATAAGGATATCTGATTAGCCTGCATTGATGTGCAAATATTTACCTGGTATTTGGTCATTTCTAAATAGAAATGCCTGAACACTAGTCCTACTGGCTGTGTTACAGTACTTTGGATCTGAGTTGCATGTACAGTGAACTGAGCATATACACTGGACTGGGAGAAGAAAAAAAAAGAACAGCAGCAGTGTTTTTGTCCAGCTGAAATAAGTGTAGGATTAACTTAACAGGAATCACCTCAGATATCCTCATTGCCATTTTAACCAATCCTCCTACCTAATAAAGGTCATATGCAAATTGACCATCACTCTGCTCCAAAGATGGCTGGCACCCATAGCCACAAAAATAGCAGCGCCCACCAGAGCCAGGGAGCTGGAAGAGTGGGCGGGAGGCTTGTCTTCCAAGCCTCCCACAGGCCCAGGCCAGCCGCCAAGGGAGACATTCGGGGGGTGCAGTGGGGAGACATGCAGGAAGTGAGTAAGGTTCCTGGTCTGGGGGTTCCAAATCTGCGGTTGGTTCCTTTCACTGTGATTCCCCTCTTGGCAGGTATCCTCGATGCAAAAGCCATTCTGTGCAAATATGTCCTAATGGGTGAATCCTAAACCGAATGAGTGTTGCACCTGGGAAACCTGATTCCCATTAGAAAAAGGACCTGAGAGGAGAGATTTAGGAATCATAAAGCCATCGTGACCTCCTCTGTCTCCAGACCTGCTGTTAAACACAGGCAATCCAAGACCCTCCCAACATCACCTGAGCTAAACCTGAGAACCAAGGGATTTCCAAGGCCCAAAGTTGACAGGGGTAAAGGGGCAGGGGAGCAAAGTAACCGGAACAGCCAACTCAACCAAAGACGCAGGAGCCTAAGATAACGCAGAGCCATGTCCTGGCCACCGATGCTCTCCCGCAGATGTGGTGCCCACACCCAGCTAGGCCACCGGCAGGAGGGAAAGTCAAGGCATGCCTAAGGATTTTTTGTACATGTTCCACAGATGAGAAGCAGAGTGAGAATCAAGAAGCAAAGTCACCTCAGCACTGTTTAAAAGTATCTAAAAATAGCAGTTCCATGGCTGAGTCCACCACCATGTTTGCCGGACATGAGGCGTAGGAAGACTTCCAGGGCAGCCCTATAACCTGCTGCACTTCCTGTGTCTGAAGTGCTGGAGCCGAAACCTTGGCCTCTCTCCGGCGCAGCAAAGGCTGAGAGAGGAGAGGTGGGTATGGTGGCTCCAGTGGTCCAAATCCTGTTGTCTCAGGTTACCTAGCCTCAGTGCCCTCCAGGGCAGCCTCAGTGCCAGTGCAGAGGAGGCTGCTTCCCACTCTGGATACCCAGTGAAACTTCTGTCAAGAGCCTTCCTAGGGCTGGCAGGAAAACGCGGCAATGAGTGAAGAATAATGTCTCAGAATGAAGAAATTGGTGTTTTTTTCTCATCAGCAAAATGTGAATATTACCTAACCCACAGACTTTGCAAGAATTAATTGAAATAAAATTTCAGAAATCGTATAATGGCTGGGCTGAAGTGGATAGGTTGGTTGAGCGTGAGCGTAGTCCTGTGCATGGAAAGGATGCAGGTTTGATTCTAGGTCAGGGCACATACCTGACACATACCTGGGTTTCAAGTTGGATCCCTGGTCAGGGCTCCTAAGGAAGGCAACTAAAGGGATGCGTCTTACATTGATGTTTCTAACTCTCTATCCCTCTCCTTTCCACTCTCTCTAAAAAACCAATGGAAAAATGACCTAATGCCATATCTACAAACGTGGATAATCTAAAAATAAAAAATAAAATAAAAAAGTAGGAGTGCCCTAACCGGTTTGTCTCAGTGGATAGAACATTGGCCTGTGGACTGAAGGGTCCCAGGTTTGATTCCGGTATAGGGCATGTACCTTGGTTGTGGGCACATTCCCAGTTGGGTGTGTGCAGGAGACAGACAGAGGTGCTTAGAGGTGATCAGGCAGGCAGGCAGAGAGGTTAGGGGCGATCAGGCAGAGGTGGTTAGAGGTGATCAGGCAGGTAGGCAGAGAGGTTAGGAGTGATCAGGCAGAGGTGGTTAGGGGTGATAAGGCAGGCAGGGAAGCACTTAGGGGCATCAGGCAGGCAGGCAGGTGAGCAGTTAGGAGCCAGTCGTCCCGGATTGTGAAAGGGGTCCCAGATTGGAGATGGTGCAGAGCAGGTTGAGGGACCCTTCCACTGCACGAATTTCGTGCACTGGGCCTCTGGTATACAATAGTATTGTAGCTGCTTGCAGTTTTAAGGCTCACTTGTTCTGGTTATTCTGCAGACAGGACAGATGCTGAATTATAGCCAGAAAGGGTTACTGTACCAGCAATCTCTCCTGATTATGGTAGAAAAACCTCCCCAACTTTATGTGCATGTGATGAGGAGAGAATTAATCTCCCACACTTATAGCATGCTGTTCTTAAAACGATTTCTAAAGTATGAAATACCTTATCTGGAAAGTTTTGTTCCCCTTAAAACCTTCAGTAAGCCTTGGGAAATGCTGCAGTCTGAAGTTTGAGAAAGAAAATGCTTTGACTTGATAATGAAGGACAGCTGGGAGTGATTGGCATTTGCTAACAGTAAAGTCAAATAATTGAGGTATAATGTATAAGAAGGGGTTTAGGGAACAACTTAGTCCCATATTAATCCTTTGAAAACTTGAAGCGATGTCTATGATCCCTCCCCCCCCCGTTCTGACAAGCAATCTATAAAAATGATCAAACTGATCAACTGAGAATGCTATTTTCCTTCATGTCTTTTTATCTCATTCTCTTAAAGCAAATGGAAGCGCCCTCTCCTATCCATCCGTGTGCATATCATGCTGATGTATGACCCATGGGCAAACAAACATTTCTTAGCCACTGTCTGGAACATTATTATTTCATAAAACATAAACAATAAGTGTGTGAATTACAGTTGGGCTGGGGAAATGTATGGCTTTAATAATACCAATTTCAAAATATTTTTACTTCTGGGGCATTTAAAAATATATATGCAGGGGTGGGGCAAAAGTAGGCTTACAGTGGGAACACAAATAATACAATAATTAAATAATATAACCACAATAAACTGTATTTTGCACATTCACAACTGTAAACCTTTTTTTGCCCACCCCTGTATATTGTCAAGTTATTATTGGTTAAAAGTCTTCTTTCACAGATTTTCCAGTCTAATCCAAATGCATGAGCTGACAATCTGTGCTCCAGTTTGATTTCTATACACTCATAACACATCATCAAAGCAGCAACTGTGTTGATTGTAAACAGATATCATATCCATTTGGAAGTTTGAGCTTACCATAAACAAAAGGGTGCCATGAGGACTGGATGGAACAGCCATGATGCTGTTTACCAAGGCTTTCCTATTGGTTTAAACTACTTGTCTGTCATCAATACTTTAAAAGGGTACATGCTGTTAAGAAATAAATGACTGTCAAATTCCAAGAACTAAGTGAGAACATGGGAATTGCAGTCACCTTCCATTTTTATTTTTTTAATATATTTTTATTGATTTCAGAGAGGAAGGCAGAAGGAGAGAGACTGAAGCTTCTATGATGAGAGAGAATCATTGATTGGCTGCCTACTGCACACCCCCCACCAGAGATCAAGCCCACAACCGTGACTTCCGCTTTATAGGTTGATGCTCAACCACTGAGCCACACCAGCTGGGCATCACCATCCATTTTTAGTGTCTGGGTTGTGTCTGAACACAGAATGACCCCTTGGTTAAACAATTAGAACAGTGTCAGGAGAGCATGTCTAAAGATATTGAAGTTTCCAACTGCCCATGCTTCTTGCCTTACTAAACTTGAGGATAAGCAATTATTATTTTTAAGGAATGCTTTTATAGAGAGTTTTTATTTAAGGAGTCTATTTCTTTTCTCTCAGGAGAAGAACCAAGTAATTTGTGTCCTGATGCTGATGATTGGTTACCCAGTTTCTCTGTAATGTTGATGTACATTAATATGATCTCTTGTTATTACTCCTTGGAGTTGGGATAATTCCTAATGAAGATTTGTACTAATCTGCTAAGCTACACACCTCCAATTTAATTAATGAGTCTACTCTTACAACTGTACTACAAAATACCAGTCATATGTCAGACCTTAATGTCTAGTTGCCTTCCACAATATAATTAAGATCCTCTAATTTTATGGTGGACTTACTATGGCTTCAACAGTAAAGATTACAATGCTCTCTATCATGGAACAGAACAACATCAAATAAACAAATTCTTTACATTTGTGATGAGTATTTTATAGCAAGAAAACTAGATTGAGATTGATGTTTTGGAACCTCTCACATGTTTCTCTCTATCCTTAAGGAATAAATGCATGGCAGTCAGGCCCTGCCTGGAGGTGAGTTCAGTGGCAAGAATGGACTAGTAAATTAGGATATTTTAAAAAGTGAACTATTTTCTGTGTAGGCAAATGTGACAAAATTCAAAAGGCACAAAAATATTTCATAAAAGTAAAATTTCTCTCCCATTTGTCCCAAACTACACAATTTTCTTCCCCAGCGGCAACACCATGCCAGTTTTTTTCATTCATTATATTTAGGTTCTAGAAAATAAGACTTGGAAAAGAGGTATGTCAATCTCCTTCCTCTATTATGCATTCATGTATTAGCATATATAAGTGCTCTCATACATTTAGAGCGTTAATGACAGGTACTTTATTTCTAATTGTTTGCTATTACTCAGAGATGTAATGAAAATACTCAGACTTACAACTTAGTGTGAGGTGTTTGGAGGCAGCATTCCGTAGGTCTGTCACTGTCCTGCATATCTGTGAGGAGAGGGTCATTCCTGTCTATCTCATCCAGGATGTTTGGATGGTGAACAGCCATAGCAATAAGATGGTACCTCCCTCTGGAAGCCAAGTAAGACTAACTAGTCAACATAAATGATGTAGGTTCCTAAGCTCCGTCTTCCTCAGCTGTGATGCCAACCCATCACACGGGCAACCTCCACCTGGGCCCCTCCACGTTGCCTCTGGGGGTCTTGGAGGGATAGTGGGAACAGATGAGGACATGCCACTCAGCCTGCTTGCTCTCCATAATCCATAAGTGATAACGTTTTTCCTTCTTGGCTCAGGAGTGTCCAGTATTCTGGCAACACTTATGAAGCTGTTTCAGGCTAGTTGTAAAAACAAAAGCCAAACACACACACACACACACACACACACACACAAAACACAACACAACAACTCATAACCTTCATAGGTTATGATAATCTTATAGGATAATTTTTTAATTGAAATTGTGGGGCCAGAGATTAATGGGATTATAGATGCATTTAAACAATTAAATTAACATTAAGATATATGAGAGTGGCTTTCTTTGTTCCCTAATTTCACTAACAAATTGTGTTGCCAAACTTTTGCTATTTATTAATTTGCTCAGTGAAAATGGTATCATGGAGCACTTTTAATTTGCATTTCACAATGAGGGAGTCTGAATATTAACTGAAGTACTTAATAGCTATTTATATATACTTTTCTGTGGAATTGTCTTTTTTAATCTTCCCCACCTCTCTATTGAATTTTTCTTACTGATTATGTTTTTTTTTTTTTGTTTTTGTTTTTTTTAAGAATTAGGCTTGGTTCACTCACACATCACACATATTTTCTTCCATTTTTTAATCATTCTTTTTCCCTTAAGATTTTTCATAATGAGAATTAAAAAAATTTAAGTGAGCATATCTATCAGTATTCTCTTTTAGGGCCCCTGTACTTATGTAATATTAGGCCTTTTCTACTCAAAGATGATATAAAAATTAATTTTTCCTCTTCTTTGTACTTTTCTGAGTTCTATTTTGTATGTTGAAATCTTTTATCTATCTGCAGCATATTTTCAAGCAAGGATTAAGATATAGATCCATCTTTTTCCTGTTTCTGAAGTAGCATATTTTCAAAACAACCAATACTATATTAGAAATCATAATTGAGGTTTGGAACAACAACAACAAAATTTCCTCAAGAATAATTTAATCACACACTTGAGATAAACTATTAGCTGAATTTACTAAACCGTTAAATTAAACATTTCAACTAATTAGCAACATACTATTGAATTGTAAGATTTGCTTTGACCATGAAGCCTTCTTCATAGAGGGAGGGCATGGGGCATATTCTCTAGTGAGGTCATTTTTCGGGACTGTTATGTTGATCATCTTTCCATTTCTCCTTTCCCCCTGTCCTTTCCTTCTCTCCTTCCCACTTCTCTCTCTTCCTCCCCTCTGTTCTTTCTTCCCCCCTCCCTTCTTTCCTTCCTTCCTGTTTCATGAATCAGAAAAATCTTTCTGAAGGCTGAGTACTATTGTTCATTGCAGTGCTGTGAATATTTTATGAACTGCCCCTCTTTAATCCCTGAGAGTCCTTCTGTGGCCTCCCCTCTTCCGTGGTTCACTGCATCCTCCTATACCCTGTTCTTTTCTGTCTTGTGTTTCTGCAGAATTCCGCTCTGTGCAGAGCCCTCAGCTGCTGTTGCTTTTCAGAGACCGTGTATCCCTTTCTGTTTCCTGGACGCTTTCACTCTTCTGGTGCATTTCCTAAAGAACTATTTATTTCTCTGAGACTTTCTGGGCTATTTCTTCAGGAAAAAGACTTCAGAGATACTAATTTTGTCCCCCTTGTTTTATTGGATGATTTTAAAAGTATTTGTAACTACACTGCCTTCATCAGGTACATTCATGTTTATTTTGCAACCATGAAATTTTACCTAAAAGGAAATACCCCCAATCTTTTGTCAATTAATTTTTCTCTCACTTATCTCCATACCAAATAATCTAATGAAGTAATTTATATATGTTTACTTAGATTATAATTACTATTTAAATTTTTCCTTTTTCAGAGAAGCAATATGACCTTCCTTCTAGGTGTTATTACCTCGGTACTTTGTCATCATTCTGTTAACTTATTTCTGGTCTGTCATTCTATATCAGTGCTTTTTATAACAGCTCTTGAATTTGGACTGTTCAACATACAACCATTATTTCAGGGGAGATGTGCATTTCCTATTTCCTTACCAGCAATCCAAACATCCCATTCCTCATCTACTCCTTTCATCCTGTTCAGGCCAGAAAGCCTTTGCCCCTCGTCACCATTGATTTTGATGGTAATTAATTAACATATAAAATTTCATAGTGTTAAAGGTTAGCTCTTATTTCCTTTCAGTTGTTTCATTCCATGCAGATATATAGGGATTTTATGGCAAACAATTAAAAAGCAATGAAATGTGCTTTCTAGGTGCAGTGACTTTTGGCTCAATGGACCTTGATTGACTCCAATAGAAAAACAAGGACCAGATCTGCAGCTTTTGCTACATAGAACTCCAGGTCACCATCGTGACAAAATTAATTATATCTCAAAAATTTGGAATTTAGATTTCCTAGTAGTCAGTTATTCTCATTATGGGTTAACTGTAGTCTAGCAGGTAGAAAAAGGGGTGAGGATGTTTGTGTGGAGAGAGAAAGTTGTGTATGTGTGTATGAGAGAGAGAGGAGAGAAGTGATAAAAAATAAGGGAATAGAACACAAGACAAACTAAGGAATAAGAGGAAAGTGGGAGGAAAAGAGAGTCTAAAGAGAGAGTTAAGCCTAATAAATGATTTCCCTTTTGCTTAAGGTGAATCCTATTATTTATCATATCGCCTATAGGCAAAAGGAAGACTTAGAATCTGACTTGGAGCACTGGGCATTGTTGACGGTCATGCATTTTCTCTCTACATGTTCTTAAACAATGACATGATGAAGCATGCTTTTAGGAAGATTAATCTGAGAAGAAAGTACCTGATTAAAGAGCCCTGAGCTAGAAACCAGATGAAAGAGATGGATTTGGAGGTAATATCAATTAAAAGACATTTAGCTTTAGGTCACAGAAAAATCAAAGTCCACTGGCTTGAAAGAGAGAGAGAGAGAAAGAATATGAATTGAATTTATAAGATCATACTTGGAGAACACCCATGAAAAGAACTGAATTCTGAAAATGACAGCTTTGGGAGCTCAAATGATGTCATTAGGACTAAGTTTTCTCTGACATCTGTCTCACCCTGAGCTGGCTTAACTCTGACACATGTGTCAGGTCCAGACTCTCATATGGAGGTGCAAAGTTGCCTAAAGAAGTTCCATCATCAATTTCTCTGACATTCATGACTGGCAGTAAAGAATGAGCTCCTGTCTAGATTCATCCTCAAATTACTGGGGTTTAGCCTGATTGGCCAGCAGAGATCATGAGCTCATCTCAGAACATCCACTCTGGTCAGGAGGATGTAGTGCTTTGATTGGTCACGTCTGAGCCACATAGTCACCCATCTGACATAGAAAAGTAGAATGTTTAGCTTTGATTTGTTGCTCAAGGCTAGTTCGTTTATCCCAAGGCCACTTGTAATATAGGACTTCATGTTTTGTGATGAGGGAAGCATGTTATTTGTAAGGTGAAAATAACATTTTACTGAGTTTTTAGTAACAAAATATATATATAAAAAGTACAATTTTAGATTTAATACTTTTAGTATAGTTGTATTATGTATTCCAGAACACAGTGCATATGACAAATTTCTTCTCACTGCGGACTTTCACAACATACATTACCCCTTGAAATCAGAAGTTTGTAATGGAAACTCTGATGCCACCTTAACTGTGCTAAAGTGAACTGTGCTGCTCTGATAAGAGGAAAATGCATGTTTGCCTTTGGAAGACTCATCATCTTTCTAAATCATGATTAGTTGGTGGCAGGACAATATAACACTGAATCGTAAGCTCAGATAGCCAGGATTTGAAATATGAATCTTTTGCCAGTGCAAGAGATGAAGATGACAGTTGTAATCTCTTTAGATTCATAATTTACTAAGTTGTAGGCAGGTTAGCAGTGATTGATCATCTCTGCACAGAATGTTTGCAATTTTAAAATTGCTTTATTGTATTACGCAAATGTGAAGCTTAAAAGTTTTAGGCTGTTCTTATCTCTGTCTTCAGGAACTCCTGGGGATAGACTTACATCTACCAAGCATCATATTGCAATATTTATCTCTATTGTGGCTTATCATTTGATATAATACGTATTACACAGTGGGTTGTTTATGGTATAAAATGTATTCTCTTATTGTGAGGACACAAAACACTTAACTATAGAAAGAAGTATGGCAAAGAACCATGGGTTTTGCTTCCAAATAGTGAAATGAAATTTGTTACTGCTGCTATAGTCAACAAAGGACATTTTGAAATGAAATTGTTCAGGACTCCGTGTCTAAGTGAGAGGCTGAACATGCTCCCTAGAATAAACCAAGAATCTACAGTGATCTAATGTGGCAAAGGGTGTTTTCTATTCCAAATCATTGAGGAAAGGCATCTGAAGACATCTGAATGATAGAAGGAAGGATTCTCAATGATGGCTTCATGTAAGCGTAGCCTTCATTGTCATCTAGGGGAAGCACCGTCAAGTTGGTGTGGCTTAGAGCATAGCAGGTATGTCCTTGGAAATACTGAAATATATTTTTAAAAATAAAAATTAAAAATGCCATATTTGGGCAAGGCTGCCTCCTTCTTGGCTTAACGTGTTGTAGGACAGAGATTAGGAGACATTACGTGAGATAGATTAAAGAACAAGTTTTCTAAGAGGTAGTTAACAAAAGCAAGAAGAGCCTGTGGTCCCTCAGTCTCTCATTATCTGCAGAGAGGCTCATGGCAAGACCACAGTCCTCTGCTGAACACGCCAGAGAGGTGAATTCCAGAGATAGAAAGTTGACCACCTGACATTTACTCTTCTGTTAGGACAAGCATAAGAAGTGCTTGTCAGGGAGGAGAAAAATAGATTATTTTTTGGTGTCAGGAAGTCTGAGGTTAGATATCAAATGATTGCATGACTGGGAAGTTTTCACTTTTTTTTCTGGGCCAGAAGCTACTAACTTCTGGATATGAAGGTAGGAGAAATTTCAGGTCCTTTCAAAATAATTGATCAGACATCCCAGAGAGGCATTTAAGGGCATTTCAGAACAACAATAAATTCATGAGGTCCTCCCTCACGTTTATGTGGCACTAGTGGGGAGGAGAGAGTGGACGTTCATACACAGCAGTCTTATCTCATGTATTAATAGTCCACATAGATCATGCCCTGCACTTTGGCCCTCCCACACCTGACTTCAAAAATCTGGAATTTTCTCCATTTGGTTTGCTTTTGAAGACTGGGGAAAAAAAGCAGTGTTCACTATGTACGTACTGCTGTTTGCAGGGTGGCTGTAATTGCGACCTAGTATGGAGAATTCTCTTTTTTCTTCTATGCAAAGACATTCTAAGTTACCTGGGAAGAAAGGCACAGAGGCAAGGAAAATGCTTATGCAAAATATAACTCCCTTTACAGCCATTTTGCCTTTTGCCCTCAACAGAAAATGGAGACGTGTTAAAGATTGGAAGTTTTCTGATACTTTCTCCCTCACTGCCTCTGCTCTGGTCACACTGACCCCCTACAATATCTCATAAGCAAGCCTCTTTTTTGTTCTTCCTCTTCCCTCTCTCAGGCTAAAATGCTTTACCCACTTATATCAGCACTGCTTCCTCCCTCCTGCACTCAGATCTCTGCTCAAAGTTCATCTTATTGATCAGGCTGTACTCTCGGTTAGATGTTTCTGGGTTAGAAAACAAAAAGAATTGTAATGAAAGTTACCAGTGATACTTCAGTCAAGAAGGTGAATAAGTTTCTAGGGAAAAACGATTAGAATCTGGGACAAATTGTGTTTTAGGTTAACTCTGTGGGGAAATCTGCATGTGCAGTACAAGAGGTGAAGTGGGGGATGTAGATTTGGAATTTGCCAGGGTAAAGAGGGGAGTGAAAACCATTGAGATCCACAATGGAGTGAAAGAGTTGTTTGTGCGAACCAAAAATAAACCTTTAGAATAGCACACATCTAATGGATGTAACTTAAAGGAACATAGAAGAGAACAGTACGCATAGTTCCAACCCTCAGTTCTCATGTACAATATGTGTCTGTATACAGATTCTGTAATTGTATAAACATTGACTGATTATATTGATTAAATACTTAATGTATAGATCTAAGACATAGGCAGGACATATATTATTTCCAATAAATGTATTAATTAAGAATAATTAATCTATTAGTAACATGGATACTAATGCTATCATAATCTGCTCTAACACTGCCTTTTATACAGCACCATCCAATTTTTTTCTGGGATGGAATAAAAATTAAAATATGAGAAAATTAGAAGACTACACTTCAAACATTAAACTAAGTAGATATTTAAGAAAATGTACTTTTGAAGCTTTTGGGGGAAAACAACCTCACAAAATTTAATAAAACTTATAGTGTTAGTTTCCTTTTTAAGTTAATTGATCTGAAGATGTGACTGATTTAGTACAAAAGGCTGTTGTTATGATAAATGAAGTTTACAACAGAGTTTGCAATGTCCTAGTATTTCAGTTTGACAAATGGAAGAAGGAAACGCTATATTTGCATGCAACATATACACTATATTTTTATAAAATCAGTTAAAGCATTTCCACAAATCCTTTCTGAAAGTTCCAAACAAGTTAGAATGACATGTAATACTATAATACACATGGAAACATTTTCAATTACATAGCCTTTGCTAAAATCATATACAGTAAGTTTTAAGAAGTTACAAAGAAAAACAGATGAAATAAACTTTAATCCATTTCAGTTAACATAAAAATCATGTAAATTAAAAATTTAAAACTATTCAAGGATAAACAATTAAATAGATGGATGGAGTAAAGCATAACTATTAAATTTTCTACGTCCACAGGGGTGTTAAGCATGACATATTATAAAAAAGATTGGATTAGAAGTCAAAGAAATTTTTATTTTAAAAATGAGAAAAATAACTTACATTATGTAATTGCCTGTTCCAGTTCTTGGCCTCCTGACTTCTTCCTGCCATGCTCTAGTAAACTGTATTTTGCAAAAGGGCATAGCATTATAGCATTTTACAATATAACAAGATTGCATATTTGTAGAATGCTAACCATGGCATACTTCTCAACTATAGGCTGTAATGAGTTACATTCTTCTTTTAAATCTTTAGTGTGTGTTTTCCCATTAGTGCAACCACAAAACTAAAATTTCATGGATAAATATTTATGATTGACATTTCCTTTGTGCAAGTAGATTATGCACTGTTAGAGCTAGGATGCAAGGCTAATAGTAAGAAATGTATTACACGATATTTTGATCATATTTGACAAATGAAGTATTACCAGTAAATTGTATTTAGAACAACCTTAGTTGTATAATGCCTAATCATTTTTTAGATGTTACATAAAACATCATATGTCAAAATCAAAACTTTATCAATTATGACAAACTTAGGGAGTAGAGTGAGTTTGGGAAAATTACCTTGGGATTTAACCATATTAATTTTAATTGAAACTGTGGGAATGATGTTGGGAATCCTGACTTACCACCTTGTTAATAAACATAAACCAAGGTGAGTATAAGGAAAGATTATGAAGGAATTAGTGAATTCTTCCTGCTTGAGAAAATGACCAAGTGATCATAACTCAGTACCTTCACATTTCTTAAAACTAAAACACATGCATTTTCAAAACTAACTTAAAGTGATTACCAAAGCTTTTTATGGGGCATGAACTACCCTTATTTTTTAGGTCACTGGTTTGTTTGCACTTAAAGGATTTATATATGTGATGGTTTATTTTATGGGTCCACTTGGCTAGGACATGGTACCCAGATAATGATCAATATTATTATAGATGTTTCTCTCTCTGTGTGTGTGTGTGTGTGTGTGTGTATATATATATATATATATATATATATATATATATATATATATATATATATATAGTTAAAATGACATTTAAATTAATAGAATTTAGTAAAATAGATTACTCTTCATAATGTTAGTAGGTCTGACCCATTTAGAAGGCTTTAATAGAAAAAAACAACAACTGATCTTGCCCTGGGAAATGCAGTTCAACTGATTGGGCATCATCCCATACACCAAATTGATGCCAATTTGATTCCTGGTCAGGGCACATACCCAGGTTGTGAGCTTGATCCCAGGTTGGGGGTGTACAGGAAGTAGCTGATCAATGTTACACTCTCACATTGATGTTTCTCTTTCCCTTTCCCTTCCTCGCTCTCTAAAAGTCAATAAAGATATAAAAATAAAAGAAAAGAACTGATAATTCCAGAATATTTGCCAGTATACCTTGCAGATTTTAGACCTGTCAAACCTCCATAATCTCATGAGTCCTCTCTCTCCCTCTCTTTATCATATTGATTTTGTATCTCTGGAGAACCCTAACCAATACAATATGCTATTGAAAGACCAATTGTATTTTGCTTCACTTTATCATTGAAGACACCATGAAATCTCAGAGATAGGTGGATGTTGTCTTTAGTTTGATTAGTATCATTTTCTAGGGGGAAAAATGGGCTAGGAGTTCACCTGTGAGTGATTTGTGAAAAAATTTTCAAGTTTCAATATGAATTATGCTTCTTTTTTATATGGATAAATGGTGGTAGTAGATAAAATTATGTGGCAGCAGATAGGGATTATCTATGATAAGGGAATACTTTTAATGGTTTCAGATGATTTAATCTTATTTCTAAATCACCATATACTAGAAATCAAATCTTAATCTCAATAGAACTTTGGTAACATACCAAAGAAGCAACTAATTTATAAATAGGACTGTGAGTTTTATTTTCTTTTACTCTTTTACACTTTACTTAGTTTTAGGAGAAAATATCATATAGCTTATTGATTCTTAACCTCTGTCCTGTTTTAAAATGTACTGCTAATTTGTCCTACTTATGAGGAAATAAAAAAAAATTATTGTTCAGCATACAGTTCCACCCAGTCAGATAAATCAAAGTATTTCTGTGTTTGGGGCACTTTATTGAACTAAATGGCCCCAGGAATCCCACATCTGACTTGTTCCTACCTGCCCTTTCACCAGAACTTCACCTGAGTTAAAGGATGAATAATCACAGCTTTTGGTCACACATCAGAAAAGGTCATCATAAGTAAATTAATAGTTGTTCTCTGCAATAAAATATTTGCATTTGCATATGTAGCCCATGGTGACTATTGAATATTCTCTTTTATTAATTTAGCTATCCTTGATCAACTTAATGAATTTCCATGTACATTTTACACATTTGTTACTATTAGTACAATAAAAAAAAGAGAGAAACTGGAAAGTTTTCCCCAAAGAGAAATAGTCTTTTGAATGGGTTGGAGGCTTACAATGTAACCAGCACGAAATGCCCACTTGAATCTTCAGATATTTTTGTCACCTAATTTTATGCATTCAGAGTATTCTGTATACAATATAAAATTTTCTTCTCAGAGAATCAATTAAACAACATCTATCTACTTATTTATCTATGAATCTATCTAGAAAGGCATACCAACAGTACATTGGCTTTTCTGCCTACTAAAAACGGTTACTTTATAGCTTATTATGTTTCAGACTACATATTCAAATCAAAATACTCTTTCATCCTATTTCCTTTAACAAAATAAATCATAAGTGCTATGATTGCAAAATTGCCATATAATTTTGGAATATATTAAAATTTGATTTGACTGTCTTGTATAGTATTTGAACTATAGTTATTTATCTTGCATTAGATAAATACACACTGGCTCCTGTATAAAACTGAGTTTCATGTAGATGATCTGTTAGGACTTCCAAACCCAAGAGTCTTGTTCTGGGGTGGAAAAGTCTTAATTAATCATATACTAACAAATTAGGCATCAGTTTCATGACATGAAGGATATCATGATTAGCAGACTCAGCAATAGCCAACACTTGACTTGGCTCAAAGTTCCTGTATAAAAGAACAAAAATGGTGTTGAAAAAGTAGTTCATTGGTTAATACATGCCCCCTAAAAACATGATGGTCAGGCCTCCTAACTTTCATGTCCAATCTGTGGCTCAAAACTAACAAATTAGCTTAATAAGTCGTGTTTCTCTGAAAAGAGAAAGAACTGCATGGAAAGTTAAATAAATATGACTATTTAAAATAACATTAACTCAAATCAAACTTCAGTTTCTTAGTCACTGAGCAAATCCACATTCCAAGTGCTCAATAGCCACATGTGGACAGTGGCTGCTGTGTTAGACAGTGCAGAATAGAACACTTCCCTGAGCCTCATTGTTTTTTTGTGTGTGTGTTGTTTTTTTTGGGGGGTGGGGAGGGTTTGGTAAAAAAAAAAAAAAGTGAACGGCAATTCATATTTACCTGAAACTTTGACATTTAAAACTACTTTCTCATATTTTATCTACTTATTACAAAACTGATAAGAATATTTTAGCAGCTGTATTTTGCTCTCTCAAACCTAAAGTTCAAGGAAATTATTTCTATATGACAAGTAAAAGGCAGAGTGGTGAACTTAGCTTACATATTGTGATTCCAAATTGGAAGTGGTCAGTTTCTCTTGACTACTTTGCATTTGCATTCCCATAGCTACGACAGGGTAAGAGGCAAATCTTAAAAAAAAAAGAAAGAAAGAAACATGAACTTATTTTGATAAACATCAGCTTAGCACCATGGTATATATTCTCAAGATGGTTATTCTATAAAACACACTTTTTGTATGTATAGATCTTTATATATATTAGCTATTTAATATTCTTTATTGTCATACCTTACATGTTTATAGTACCTGATTGATATGAATTATCTTTATAGCAGATCTTAGTATAGTATTCAGTCATTGTTTTTGTCACAGTTACTATACATGGATTAATAATTATAATTTCTGAATGTAATAATTTATGCATTAATATTTTGTCCCTGTCATGTCTTTAATTTTTGCAATTAATTGTTTTAATAACAGAAAGGTTAATTGTGCTATTCATCAGAATTGCTTGCTGTGAAATGGTAGACAAATAAGAACCTTGCAGATAAAGGGCATACTTACTAATCAAGCCTGTCATTTCTTTGGAAAGTAAGCTTGCTATGACAGCCTAATAAATTTATTTAATTTGTAAAATCTTAGGGTTCAGAAACGTTCCTACTAAAATAAATGGAGTCGTGACAAATTGTCAAATTTATATTTATACTCAAAACCTATCCAGAGTTGCATGTATGTCTAGGTGTGTGTGTGTGTGTGTGTGTATATATATAATATATATATATATATATATATATATATATTTGCTTACACTGAGAGCACCTGTGTATAGTGTGTACTCACTTATCTATTAAATTATAACATAGAAAAACCAGGATTTGTTTTAAAAGTAATCAGACACCAAGCCTCTTAGAATTACCAGTATATGATAGACAATATTATAACATTCTTTTAATAATGGGTGTAAAGCTAGTGAACATCATTCTTAATAACATTGTACTAGATACGTAGAACCTTGTAAAAGTATGGTGGTGATAATTATATGCTAGTCAACTTACCTCTCAACTCTGGAGATGTAAGAGAAAGATCATGAGGTAATGCAATTTATAAACCTCTAAAATGGATTACAAAATATGTTCTGAGACCTGCTGGCATGAAAATACATTTAGGAATTACATTTTGGGTTAAGTACAGAAGCTTAGAATAATAGTGTCTTAAATTAGGTAAGGAGAGGAAACAAGATGGCGGCATAGGGTAGACACCGTAAATGCAGCCATGAACAACTATTTCAGAAAAACCACGAAAAGAACACATGGACACCACTTGCACCCACAGGAAGGCTGGCTGAGTGAAAATCCTACAACTAGAGAAGAGTCTGAGACTCAGAGGAGCAGCAGAAGCAAAGTACAGAGGTACGGAGGCGTGCGCACGGGGCTCGGGGAAGGGCTGGCGCTGGGGTACGCGGTTCTTTTCCAAAACGGAGAGAGCCACAAGTCCCCAGCAGCTCTGAACTCCAGTTCCAAGCGAGTTTCTAAGGACCCAGACACCCAGAGAAGGGGGACTGACTGGCACCAGGAGGAAATTCAAAGCGGGTTTCCCTCAGCATTGCTTGCAGCAATTACCGTGGGACACAGAGACCTGGTGTCTCTCAGCGCAGCGCTGAAAAGCGCCATAGCTATTTGCTCC
>PVJC01016283.1:0-33899 GCA_004026665.1 Murina feae | reverse complement strand
TGGGTTAATTTGCATACAGCTGCTCTGATTGGCTGGTGGGCATGGCTTGGCTGGTGGACATGGCTGAGGTATCTCAGAGTGAGGGTCAATTTGCATATTACTCTTTTAGTAGATAACTAGGGGCCTGGTGCACAAAAATTTGTGCACTCGGGAGGTCCCTCAGCCTGACCTGTGCCCTCTCGCAGTCTGGGACCCCTCTAGGGATGTCCACCTGCTGGCATGCCTGGTCAGCCTGGGTGAGGGGCTGATGGCTGTTTGAAGGCTGGCCAAGATCCCCAGTGTGGACCCTCACCCCACTGGGGTGTGGCCAGCCTGGGTGCGGGCCTGAGGGCTGTTTTCAGCCTTTCAAGCTGCCCACAGTCCCTTCAGGTTTTGGGTCCCTACTGGGGTACCTGGCCAGCCTGGATGAGGGGCTGATGGCTGTTTGCAGGCTGGCCAAGCCCCCCAGTGGGGTCCCTCACCCTATTGGGGTGTGGCTAGCATGGGTGATGGACTGAGGGCTGTTTTCAGGCTTTCAGGCTGCCCACAGCTCCCAATGACCCAATGTCCCAGCAAGGCTGGCTGGAAGCAGGTTTCTGGGGTTTATTTATCTTCTATAATTGATACACTGTTCCTTTAAGCCGAGGCCTAGGCAGGTAATGCAGCCTTCTGTTGGCTTGAACTCCAAAGCTTCTATAATTGAGATAATGTTGCAAATATGTTGTTGCCTGGAGCCGAGAGAAGCTCAGGCGACCAGCAAACAGTTTTACTCCTGCTACAACGGAAGCTGCCTGTTTACTCAGCTCCTTGAGTGCCGGCCTCCATTTTGGCTGGGTTAATTTGCATACAGTCACTCTGATTGGCTGGTGGGCATGACTTAGGCATCCCTAAGAAATGGTCAATTTCAATATTATGCTTTTATTATATTAGATATAATCAGTAAAAATAATAAATAAACTTGTTCTTATAGTTATGCAGTGTATCTTCAGTTGTAGTTTTCCACTGCAAAAATAGGGTACCTATAAATTTTAGAGACAATCTAAATATGCTACTTTTCCCTAGGGATTTTTTTTCTTTCCTAGCATGTCATTCAATAATCTTCTGAATTTTCATCTTTTGACTTTTTTTTTTTTGGTAAAAAAGAGCATGTGTCAAACATTATTTTATTTATCAACTGAAACTTGACAGATGTCAATTTAAAAAAGACTAAAAATATAATATACTAGCATTTTTTTAATTTAAACAAAGCAAAATAAAAGTAGGTAGTCATGTGAATGACAATATATACCCAAGATACCAAAACCAGTCAATTAGCCCTATCAAGACATGAAATGATAGGCATTCACAAGACCTCATTATCTGATTAATTATGCTGAAGGTATCAGGTAAATTAGATCTAATCAAATAAAGCCAGACATAGAGTCATCCAATTTATCTATTAAAAGGTTGTTAAGTGCATTTACTAATGTCATGTTGTTTGAGGAGCCAGTTCTCCACTCAGATATTTTAAAGAACAGAAATGTTTTCGTTTCATCCCTCAAAATGACAGAAGGACTAATCATAGTCAAGAACACAGAAGCTCACAAAAGCAAAAAGCATTTAAATAGAAACAATTTCTTTTGAAAATAAGGAAACACAAAATGTGATTACAGGTTGCCTTCTTTTTTGGCAGACTAGATAAGACAAGTTTTGTCACACTGGTTTATTGATGCCAGTTTGCTGAGCTTTTTTAAAATCCATTTTAATGTTTGTTTTATTGTGTTTTTAACTGTAATGTTTTTTAAAGCAAAACTCAAAAGGGGATCTTTTATAAATTTATTCATCATAATCAAGCTATAAGGAAATATTCTACAATGTAAGGATGAGAAATTTAAAATAGGGGAAAAAACTGTAGCAGTCTGTTGATCGTATGAAAAAATAAAGCACACCATTGAGTAGGATAAGAGGCCAAAAAAATAACTTTTAAGAATCAAGTATCAAGGATATCAAAATAACTCCTATTGGTTGAATTTCCCATGCCAAGAATTTATATACAAGCTCTTGCTTTAATGTGCAGGGCAAATAACTCAAAGTTAAGTATTCACTGTTAGCATTTTTATCTCACATACTTTTTATTCATAATATCTTGTATAATAAAAGGGTCATATGCAAATTGATCCTAACAGCAGAACAACTGGGAATGACTGGTCACTATGACACACACTGACCACCAGGGGGCAGATGCTCAAACCAGAGATGCCCCTGGTGGTCAGAGGACACCCACAGGGGGAGCTCTGCTCAGCCACAAGCCAGGCTGACAGCTGCCAGTATAGCCGTGGTGGTGGGAGCCTCTCCTGCCTCCTCAGCAGTATTAAGGATTTCTGACTACAGCTTAGGCCTTCAACCTGCTGGCAAGTGAACATCCCCTGAGAGCTCCCAGGCTGCCAGAGCAATGTCTGACTGCCAGCTTAGGCCTAATCACCTGGGAAGTGGGCCTAAACCAGCAGGTGGACATCCCCTGAGGGGTTCCAGATTGTGAGAGGGTACCGGCCAGGCTGAGGGACCCCCCAGCCTAGTGCACAAATTTTTGTGCACTGGGCCTCTAGTATAAATATATTTATGTAGGCATTATGTGCACTCCCATTTGGGTTAATCTCTAATGTCTTAAACATAATATAGAATGTTGTTAGTATAGCTAAGGTGATCAAAGAATAGCAACAGAATTGACTAACCATTCTCTTATCTAGAAATGATTTTGTTTTGTTTTATCATTATTATTAGTAAAATTGTTGTTATTTAGATTCCAAAATGATTGAAATATTTTGTGTCTAAACGAGGAAGTCAATAATGGGTGTCTTGGGTTGTGATTAGCAATAGTTAGATTGGGGATAGCTAAGTCAAGTTTAAGCATCAGCAAAATCCAGAAATACCCAGAGGAGCTAGAGTCTGCATTTGGGTAAATTGTGGGGATCACAGCAAGAAGTGCAACACCCAGAAATCTATGGTTTTTTTATACGCCAATAATGAACTCACAGAAAGAGAAGCTAAAAAAATAAACAAACAAAACACACAATCCCATTTACCACTGCACCAAAAAAATTAAGATACCTAAGAATAAACTTAAATAAAGAGGTAAAAGATCTGTACTTGGAAAACTACAGGACATCAAGAAAGGAGATAGAGGAAGACTTAGCAAATGGAAGAACATACCATGTTCATGGATCAATAGAATCAACATCATTAAAATGTCCATAGTATCCAAAGCAATCTATAGATTCAATGCAATTCCAATTAAAATACCAACAGCATATTTCGCAGACCTAGAACAAACTCACCAAAAACGTCTGGAATAAAAAAAAGACCCTGAATAGCTGCAGCAATCCTGAGAAAGAAGAACAAAGTTGGAGGGTTCACAATACTGGATATCAAGCTATATTAAAAAGCCATTGTTCTCAGAACTGCCTGGTACTAGCACAAGAACAGACATATAGACCAATGGAACAGAACAGAGAACCCAGAGATCGAGCCAAGCCTTTATGCTCAATTAATATTTGATAAAGAAGGAAAGAGCATACAAAGGAGTCAAGATAGTCTCTTCAATAAATGATGCTGGGAAAATTGGTCAGATATATGCAAAAAAAAAAAAAAAAAATGAAAGTAGGTCACCAATTAAACCATACACAAAAAATAAATTCAAAATGGTTAAAGGACTTAAATATAGGATGGGAAATCAGAAAAATCTTAGAATACTCCATAGGTAGCAAAATATCAGACATATGTCATCTTAACTAATAAAAGCGTAATATTAAAATTAACCATTTCTTCAGGATGGCCTAAGCCACGCCCACAAGCCAATCAGAGTGACTGTATGCAAATTAGCCTAGCCAAGATGGCAGAGGCCACAGCCGGGGTGTGCGGCTTCTCTGGGGCTGCGGCCTCCGCCATCTTGGGAGCCTCCCTCCTGGGAAAGCATCTGGCGCCCTGAGCCAGCTGATGCCTTCCCAGGGGGAAGCCTCCAGGGGGCGGCCCCCTCCTGGGGGGCCGATGGGGTGGCCAGCACCTGATTGGCCTCCCAGGCGGAGAAACCTCAGCAGGGGGCAGGGGGCGGGGACCAGCCGGCCAGACCTGCGGCCCCCTCCTGGGAGGCTGATGGCCATGGCCAGCGCCACCCCATGGGCTTCCCAGGCGGAGAAGCCTGGGGGGGGGGCAGCCGGGGGACAATCAAGAAGACATTCTACATGTTTATTATGAGTAGCAGTATTTGAGATCAGCATGACGAAAACAAGATTTCTTATGAATGAGTGTGGTAAAGAGGTCAGAGATTCATCAGGACCGAGATGTGCTGGGAAACATCTTTAGCCCATAATTGACATGCAGGATGCGCTTTCCAAAGTGCTACATGAGGCACACTAAATGTTGGATATCGTATTTCATCTATGAAATTATTGCTCATAGTTTTATTTAGTTTTCATTTAATTCTTACCTGGCTTTGTGACTGTTTCACTAGAAAATAAACCGTTGACAACTGGAGACTTGAGCATTGATTAATGAGACCTTCTCCACCAAGCATAGAGAGTGCTGACAATACTAAGCAAAGGAAACTTCCTGAGCTCTGAAGAAACCAGCACTGATGACGTCACACAGCAGCACAAGCAGAGTCTGTGCTTCATGTGTGCGCTGTGACTTGCTCTTAGCTCAGTGGCTCAGTCCCGAGGGGCAGGGAACTGTGCCCCAAGAAAGGAACCTGAGAATACAGCCTGGTTAAAAAGCTTCACTTTTCCAGCTAACGTTTCTCAGGCCAACATAATGTTTCTCAGGCACACTCGAAATAACAGCACAGCAGCAGTAACACCACAGCAGGGGTAATTCCTGTGAGGATTAACGGCATGCCTCGCGGTGGGTCTGAAGGCAAAGTAAAATGTACACTGGAACCGTTTTAGGAGATGGAGAGAACCTGAAGTGAAAGGCATCAATAATCTCAGAGATAATTACACATTATTCACCCTCGTCATAATCCCAGCTTTTCCTTGTTTATAGTAATTGCTAATTAGTAATATTAAGCCATGTATAAGGATGGAAAAAAGGTCCAGTTAAACTACACTGAAAACTTTATATTCTCAGATCGTCTATTTAATTAAACTCCTGTAAAAAACCATCCATAGCTTTCCAGGGTATTTAACCAAAAAAATGTGCTGAACGATTCCAGCGTAAAAGAGATCATACCGATTTTCACCTCCTACAGCTTTCAGTGAGTCTTTATTTTATTATGCTCCAGTTTCTAGGCCATTTTATAGATAGTGTGCACATGTCTACAGAACGTAGAGCCTGTTTCTAAGAAAAGCCACAGCAGAGGAATCATTCCATTGCCCCGGTTTTAATGGCCAGAGAGAAGATGGCAGCGCTGCCATAGAGCATCACAGGTTCCCCTGCGAGTCACGGTCTAAAGTGCCGCACAGCTTGTCGGGGCCTCTGAAGGCAGTCGCCTGTGCCAGGTTCCTCTTACAATAGCAGCAATGCCTCTGCAAGGTCCCAGGATCAAAAATATTGATTTATTCTTGTCACCGGCGTTCTGACTGCTCCTGGCTCCTAATTAAATCCCACTTACATTCTTCTCTGCCATGTACCCTTCTGTTTTACATAAGATAAAGCTGATGCCGAACCTAATCACCCTCCTTGGCTATGTGGCTAGGGCTCTAATACAGGAAAGAAGGCGGGGAATACCCAGGGAGTGTAGATTTACACCATAAGCTGGTTATTCAGGACATGAGTGAAATTACTGAAAGTCTGAACATCTGGGACAAGTTTTTGTTCATGGAATGATCTTAACTCTGCTCATTACATTTTAACTCTAGGTGTACTGATTTATACAGTTCTTTAAAGTAGAATATACATATGTGATTTAACTTTGTCTTTTTCCACTGAGCCACAGACGTGCCTAAAGAAGACATTATTTTATTTTTTTATGTAGTTGCTAGAGGCCTGGTGCACAAATTAATGCATGAGTGGGGTCCCTCGGCCTGGCTGGTGATGGGGGCTGATCAGGGGAGTGGGGAGACAGCTGGCTGGTGGGGGGTAGGGATTGTGGGAGGTTGGCCAGCCACAGGAGGTTGGCTGTAGGAGTGCACTGACCACCAGGGGGCAGATCCTGCATTGAGCATCTACCCCCTGGTGGTCAGTGTGTGTCATAGCAACTGGTCAACTGTTCGTTCAGCCAGTTAGATTTTTATATATCTAGATTTTTTTTAGAGATTGTTTATTTTCCACCAACTTTACCTTAACAGTTTGTGGAAGAACAGTTTAAGACCACTCAGTGGGGCCTGGCTGGCATGGCTCAGTGCTTGAGTGTTGACCTATGAACCAGGAGGTCATGGTTGGATTCCTGTTTGGGGCACATGCCAGGGTTGCAGGCTCGATCCCTAGTGGGGAGCGTGCAGGAGGCAGTTGAAATCAGTGATTCTCTCTCATTGATGTTTCTCTCTCTTTCCCTCTCCCTTCCTCTCTGAAATCAGTTTTTAAAAAAATCCCACTTAGTGGTTGTCCCTCTGCATTCAGTGGCCTGAGCAGTGGAGGCTGCAGACCAGCCTTGGGTGCAGCTGAGCGATCAGTCCTCAGTAGGGAACTGCTGAATAGGCACCCAGGGCGCCTGTGCCTCCAACCAGTCTGTGACCTCAGCTGAGCAGCAGTGAACTCAGGAGCTGGAGCTGTCCATTCACCCTGAGATTCCTCTAGGTCACTGCCTTTTCAGTCTTTTCAGGGTCTCTGCAATCGTAGAGATCAGGTGTGACCTCCCTTGGGTGTTCATGGGAGATGGTGCCAGGCATATGCAATGCTTCCTGAGCCAGCATCCAACCCCATGAGACCAACTGAGTGAGCCCCTTTGTTGTAAGGGCTGCACAGAGCTGGGGCAGGCCCGTCAACATAAGACGCCTCTGTGGGAGGTGGTGGTCAGCTCTGGGGTCAGTAACCACAGAAGTCTCTGCTCTGGGAAGGCTGCCTGGATCTGATTAGAGAAGCTTGCAGGAGTGATGGGATCAGCAATAGGAGTGGCTCCAGCAAATTGCAACACAGCTCGCTGGCTGGTGTTCCTGGAAGATATGACAGTGACATCAGTGGGATTTTCCCGGGCAACAATGGCAGAGCAGCCAGCAGAAGCTTCTCCCGGATTCTCCTTAGACTTATGATGCAGGTGTCATCACTTTTCCTTTCATAGGTGGACTGCTCCATCTGGAAGTCAAGGTTAGTGCCATCCAAGTCGGTTCCTGCTGCAAGGAACCTGAGGACATCCCCCTCCTCCATCTGCAGGACATCAAGGGCTCTGGAAATTGTGAATGTTCCCCGTTAAGTTATGTGGGAACCGAGAAAAATATCATACAGGCCCTTCCCCTGGGCGTGTGGAAAGGCTAAGAAGATATAATTTTACTTAAGAACAATAAATAAGTGACTGCATAGTAGGAAAGCATCATGGTGAGATATAGAATCTGTGTCAAGATGTTTATCCTGGTTCTGCCATTCATTAGTTGTGTAGCCTGTGCTAAGTATGCAATATTTCTCAGCTTTTAGAATAGATGGATTCCTGTCACAGACTCTTTCACTTTTTGCTTCATTTCTGCATCCAGTACTAATGACTGCTGTGTTGGAGTCCCAAGTTCATGACTTCTTTTTCCAAGGGTAAGGCAAACATTTGTTTAGGATATTGCAGCTTAAAAAGGATAGCACCTAAAAACTATGTGCCTAAATATTCAATGGTTTAGTTTCCTATTCGTAAGTAAAGTTAATATTATTTCTTAAAAGTTAAATTGTTGCCCTGACTGATTTGGCCCGTGGACTGAAAAGTCCCAGGTTCAATTCTGGTCAAGGGCATGTACCTTGGTTTCGGGCACATCCCCAGTGGGGGGTGTGCAGGAGGCAGTTGATTGATGTTTCTAACTTTCTATCCCTCCCTTCCTTTCTGTAAAAAATCAATAAAAATATACATTTTTTAAAAAGTTAAATTGATAATTTACATACTTAACACATTGAAAAGTATCTTGTTAAATATAAAGTTCCGTACACATCAAGAGTGTAATTTTTCTAGGCTATGACTTAAACAATGACATTGTTATTGATAAATAAAATATATTCTGATATAAAATTTCAAGAAGGGAAATGCCAAGGAAGCCATAGAAAACACTTTTACATGGAATTAATTTTATTCTCCTCAAGTTCTTAAAATGACATCCTCTACTTTTAAAATGCGTATGTATCTGACATTCTGCTAGGCTTCTTCCTGCAATTCCTTTCAAGTCAGATTATGTATTTCTTATTTGAAACCCTTATGCTTGTGTTAAGATGAAACACAGTCAACTTTAAGAGTAAAAAAAAAAAAAAATCTATGAAGAGGACAAACACAGTGCTAGACGTTTTGTTAAAGCTCTTTCTGCCTCCGCATAGAGCAGTCTACTGAAACTGTCACACAGACTCACAGTGTGCGACTATGAATTTTATGAGAGACAAAGACAGAGACAGAAATGTCAATAACATCATCCATTTCAAACGCAGTGATTCTGTGTTAGATAAGGGGCAGCAGGAACTGTGACATGAACACATGGTTCAGTAAATAGGAATTACAATCTGGCCTATCACTGGTCCATGAACAGGTTAAAATATATCTTCTTCCTTCAATTATCTTTATATGTTTCCTATAATAATAAAAAATGCAAAACAACATAGAAAGTCATTATGAAGTACAGACCAATGGCATCCGGCTAAGGATATACACAAATTCCACGAACAAATAATGGAATTTGTTCCTTGGACAATATAAAAGCTGCCACCTGGCAACTCAAGTCTAATACTTAACATTTTCCCACATTACACTAAAAGCCGATATATTTTTTTAAAAAAATAAGCCAAGAGTCATGACACTGAGGGTGAAATACACAACTGATTTTGTTTTCCATTCCAATCAGAGCTGTAAAAATATATTTCTGTTTGTGTTTGTTAGAGGCACCTCTGACAGGCACCAGAGAGGTGTTATCGGACAGCCCCCTGAGTCAGTGGGAGCCAGCTGTCCCCAACTTCCATCCTTGTCTTCTCATGTAAATGAATTTATAGGAGAGACCTTGGCTGCCTTGTGAAAAGCCCATTTATTAAAGCATGCACCTCTACTGAAGAACCAAAGCAAGCAAATCTGTCTTATTTCATTTGGCTTGGAGCACAGATGTTGCTGTTTTTTTTTTTTCATTTGTTTGTTTGTTTCTGGCTAATCTGGAAAAGTGAATGTCTATAGGTTTCAAAGATTCTTTTGCTGAGTATCTTGGAACAGATTAGGTCTCAAGGTTTCCTTGTTGTGGTTTTCCCAGAATCCTGGCAACTTTATCTTGCTGAGCCCTGAGACTGCTGGCTTCTCTGCTTAGGGAGTAAACCTGCCCCCTTTTCCCTCCCCCTTTCCCAGCTCTCTTTCTGCATTCTCTCTTTAGAGAGGTTTTTCATCATTTGCTCTCCGAGTGTCCTTGTCTGGGGAAGATACTGGTTTGGTATTTGCAGGCCAGCTGCAAATTACTCACACTGTTTGGCCTTGTCCTAATTTTCCTGTCTCAGCTTCCCCTATTCCTCCTGCCCTGGAATCCTGTAACACTTTTATTTGATATTAAATGCTGCTGGGCTTAAGGAAGCATTCCTCTATTGTATGCCCTCTTGTGAAATCTAAGTACAAAATAGGATTGGAACTATGACTATAATGCTTTCTCTCTGTGGAATAAGACAGACAGCCATTCCTTCATAGGCACCTGTCACTGGCTTTTGCCCCAGAGCACGTTCCCACATTCTCATCTTCTGCCTATAGTTCACCCGACTACATAAATTCGCCCAATTAAGCAACAGAGATGAGATAGCAATTATCATTCTGAATAATCTATTTCTTCCCCAAAATTGGAGAGATCACAGTACTTGATATCAAACTATGTTACAAGCCCATTGTAATTAAAACAGCCTGATATTGGCATGAGAACAGGCACATACTTATAGATCAGTGGAACAGAACAGAGAGCCTAGAAATGGATCCATGCCACTATGCTCAATTAATATTGGACAAACCAGAAGATAGCATACAGTGGAGTAAAGACAGTCTCTTCAATAAATGTTGCTGGAAAAATTGGACAGATACATGCAAATAAAAAAAAAAAGAAACTAGACCACCAACTTACACCATATACAAGAATAAATTCATAATGGATACAATAATTAAATGTAATTCACAAAACCATAAAGATGCTAGAAGAAACCATAGGCAGTAAACTACCAGACATATCTTAGAGAAATATTTTTGCCAATATGTCTCCTAGGGCAAGGCAAGCAAAGGAGAAGAGAAACGAATGGAATTGCATCAAACTTAAATGCTTCTGCAAACCAAAGGAACCATCAACAAAGTGAAAAGAGAGCCCACCGAGTGGGAGGACAGAATGCCAATAATACATCTGACAAGGGGTTAATCTCTAAAATATATAAAGAACATATACAACTCAACACCAAGAAGACAATAAAAGTGAAAATGGGTGCCCTGGCTAGTGTGGCTCAGTTGGTTGAGCATCCTTCAGTACACCAGAAAGTGGCTGGTTCAATTCCATTTTTCTAGGTAAGTCTCTGCTACACACATCCTAGTAGCGACTAATTTCTGAGATGCACAATGCACTGCAAGTAGTTGGTGCAGAATAATGAGCAAATGAAAGACACTTTCTAAACTGCAATGTAGGAAGGAGCCCCTCCCTCCCTATATGAGAGGTTAAACCTAAAAGATCCACTTTGTGAAACATACACACATATGCATCAGCTCATTATTTGAAAGAAGAGGAATTGATACTCAAACATTAAATTTAGTTTTATTGTTGATATTTATTTCTAAGATTGTTGTGATGTAAAGATACAAGAAGCAGGCTTGATGAACAAATGAATTAATGTGAAAAAAAAAAAGATTATTTTTTGCATGTGTATATGTTCTTGGCTGTAAGAGTCTCCACTAATAGGAAGTAATGAATTAGACATGGAACTGAATATATTTGAGAGTCACCTTAAAAATTGTATTTAACACATATGCATGCAGTCCCTGAAAGTCAGGCCTGTGTTTAATCAGAAATATAGTTGGTTAAATAATAGAAATTAAGAGAGGAAAGCTATAGCAAGGAAGCATTTAATTTTTAAAAATAAAATAATCTGAATTTTGTGAGAGATAGGTTGTTTCTATATTCATTATGTCATGATTGCGTGAAAGTTATTTTATTGCTAGAATGAATAAGCATAATTCAAATAGTGAAAGAAGACTGGTTTGAGCTATATTGTTTAAAGCATCATCAATATGTCAGTTGCACTAAAACTGATCAATTCTACCTGCCAAAAGTTGTTTTATTGTGAAGTACAACACTGCAAAATGGAAGGTTTATTTATATATGGCAACATAATTTTTAAAGGGTATGGGGATAAAAGCAACATGTAGTACAAGCTTTTTCTTTAGAGAAAACATGTGGTTAGTGATTGCCACATCGTGGTACTCATAGTTACTTATTAAGCTCAGCTATGGATACGTTGATTTTTATGTTATTGCTGTTATTTACCAATACATTTATTCATTCATGTTTTGTGTCTATGTAATACAGCCATAACAAGAATTTTAAATTATTTTGTGGATTTATGTATTTACTAGAGGCCCAATGCATGAAATCCATTCATCGGGGGGAGGGGTCTGTCCCCTCAGCCCAGCCTAGACTCTCTCCAATCCAGAACCCCTTGGGGGATGTCCGACTGCAGGCAGTCGGACATGCCTATTAGAGTCCGGAACCACTGGCTTCTAACTGTTCACCTGCCTGCTTGCTTGATCGCCCCTAACTGCCTCTGCCTGCTGGCCTGATTACCCTTAACTGCCTCTGCCTGCCAGCCTGATTGCCCCTAACTGCCCCCCCCCTCCTGCTGGCCTGGTCATTCTCAACTGTCCCCCCTGCCAGCCTGGTCACCCCTTACTGTTCCCGCTCCAGCCAGCCTTGTTCAGTCATTTGGTCCTCCCTCACTAACCCCCCTGCCAGCCTTGTTGCTCCACACAACATGCTGTTTGGTCATTACTGTTACTGTGATGGCATCCCCAACTATTTGCATATTCCTCTATTATTAGTATAGATTTTCAAATTAACTATGCATCTTCAGAAATGACAGCTATATTTATCACTTGGAATTAAAGTATTAAAGTAGTGACATAACAATTTAGGCAAGTTTTATACTAATCCCCAGAATGAATAAATAAATTGCTGATACAAGATTTGGTTTTAGGTTTAACTTTTTAGAATTAACTGTCAATTACAGGCATGAAGGTTGTCTCTATGTATATAGGTTATATTATAAAACTAGTTTTTGAGAAAACTTATTATATTAAAAAACTATTTTTTCAGAAAACCTCCAGAAAAACACTTTGATATAGAGTTTAAACCCAGATACTTTAAAAAATATATTTTTTTAATTGGTTTCAGAGAGAAAAGGAGAATGAGACAGATAGAAACATCAGTGTTGAGAGAGAATTAACTGCCTTGATCAGTTTTTACTTTCAGAAAGTAAAACATATATAGCATGTGCCCTAATTTGGAATTGAACCTTGACCTCCTGACTCATAGGTCTATGCACAACCACCAGCCAGGCTAACCCAGAGACTTTTTAAAGTCAATTTTTATTAACAATAAACACAAAAGAAAATAAATTTAATAAAGTCTAGGTTATACTGAATTGCTCCTGCTAAGTAATGTGTGATCATGACAAACCATTAATTCCCATCTGGGACACGATCTTGTCATTTGTAAAGTAACTAAGAGAGAGTAAGGTTCCTTTTAAATCAATACTTCAATAATTTGTGTTATTTTTTCATTCTCTGAATGAGTGGTGATGTGGTCCATGTGATGCAAAGAAATAATGCATACACTCTGTATCCTTTCTCCTCCTATTACTTTTAAGGAGGATTTAAGTTTTATTCTTTTATAATATTACTAGAGGCCCAATGCACGGATTCATGCAGCAGTGGGGGTCCCTTGAAATGATGAATGAACGGGACCAAGGAGGAACTGTGGGAGGGCTCCAGGGCATGTCTGACCCACCTAGCACAGTCCTGATCAGGGCGATCAGGGCCAGCCAGTCTGGGAGGGACCACAGTAGGGACCATGGGAGGTTAGCTGGCAGAGGAGGGACTGTGGGGGGGGGGGAGAGGGACACTCCAGGGCATGTCTGGCCCTTCTTGCCCTGTCCTGATTGGCCAGACCCTAGCAGCAAGCTAACCTACAAGTCAGAGAGCTGGCCCCCTGGTGGTCAGTGCATGTCATAGCTACCGGTCAAATGGTCGAATGGTGGAACGGTTGCTTAGGCTTTTATATATGTAGATTTTGGGGTGGAAGGTGGGAGTAGGAGCTTGTTTTTATTTGTCTAGGAGAAGGAGTGATCACTTGTGGATTCAGCATAGGTATCCAAAAAAGATTCTGAACTAGAACATTGGGAAAATCCCTAAATTTTCATTTCCAAGTTTTATAGCAGATAGAATTTACAGTTTAAGAATTACAGGACATTAAACAAACACACACAAAATAGCAACATGGGAAAATACATAAGTGAATTTCCAGTTCATTTCTAGCCCAATGTTTTCCTATCATCCCAATAAAAATCAAGATAACATCTGAGGATATGAAAAAATTAATATATTTATGCCCAGGAGAAAATAATTAAAGTGAAAATATGTATACCAAAATAGAATGATAGAATTAAACAAAATTTAGCCTAAAACGACACTTAAAAGAACAATTAATTTTTGTGACCAGCTGTAAAATATAGGATACAAATATTAAAGAAGAATGAACTAGAGCTTGTCTCAGTTACCGAAAATTTTTAGGAAAATTCATGCTTATATGGAAATCTCTTAAAAGTCTATATCTAAAAAAATGGCAGCACAAACTGTTGTTTATATAACAGAGGAGCTAATCAGACATGGAAGGTATGCACACGGGGACATTTACCCTTGGAAGAAAATAATCATGCAGAAGTTGGGGAGCTACACCTGCTCAGCTTCTTACTGAGATTTCTGTGTCAACCCGGAGAGAAGGAGGAGCCAAACAGCATAGATGTGGCTTGAGTCAAATTAGCAAAGTGGTGTCTTTGGAAAAACAAGGATTTATAGCTTTGGAATCTTATATTTGAAAGTAAAATGTTTTCCTGAAAGGTGAAAGAAAAAAACAATCTAGCAATATTTTACCAAGAATCATTGCCTAAATATCCTACCTCAGTTCTGCATTATGAGCCAATGGCTAGGACTCATCTTTTTGCAAATGGAATTTGAGAGGAATGTGATAAGGTTTCAGGAGTCCTATTCTATAGCGTATCAACTATATATTGTATTTTGTGTTCACCACTCCAAGTCAAGTCTCCTTCCATCACCCAATATCTCCCTGATCCCTCTTCTACTTCCCGCGAACCCCATTTTTCCTCTGGTAATCACCTTGCTTTTAACTGTGTCTATGATTGTTTGATTCTTTTGTTGTTGTTGTTGTTTTGCTTAATCCCTTCACCTTTTTTACTTAGCCCCTCAACTCCCCTCCCCTCTGACAGCTGTTAGTTTATTCTCTATGAGTCTGTTTCTATTGTATCTGTTAGTTTATTTTGTTAATTAGATTCCACATATGAGTAAAATCATATGGTAATTGTCTTTCTCTAACTGGCTTTTATTTCACTTAGTATAATGCTGTCTATCTTCTTAGGGTAGCTCAAATTTGACCACTGGTGTGGAAGGAAAATACTAGACGATATGCTGTCTAAAGGACCTCTCATCTCTGAATTCACATATTCTCATCCAAAGCAGTGCACTCAGCTACCTAATAAGTGGTAAAGAGACTAATTTATGAGTTCTGTCTACTGGTCATCTCTTACATAACCCCCCAATACTTAAAATGTGCAATGTTAGTACATAAGTGTTGGAGATACAATGATGTAACCAACAGATATAGTCTGTCAAGTTCAGCCAATTTGTGATAGCCCTATTTAGTTGGTCAAAGATATGAAACTGAAAAATAAACATTTTTATTTTAATTAAAGGTCTTTACCTGCTATGATCTATTAACTACTCAGAACAAGTTGTAAGACAAACACAGGCTTAAATTTCAGCTATATTCTATAGTATTTGTATAATCTCAAGCAAGTTAGTCAAGATTTTTAAAGCTGTTCTTGCAATTATAAATTGGATAATTACAGTTCACATGTGGTTGTGATGTGGGCTATAAAGGCAGTGTATACACTGTGCCTGACACCTACGAAGACTTCAACAAGTGGTAGCTATGCTCATTTAGAGTTCTCCTAGACTTGTAAACTAAGCGTATCTTCAGAAGAATCCCAGGGAAACCCAACCACAAAGCCTATCTCATGCTGGTTTCTTCTTGTCGCTTTCTTCGTCACATTTACTTTATTCTCTCTGAAGTTTCTCCCTTTGTAATAACAATAAACAAGAACAAACAGTACTACCTAGTCTGAGTTTTATCACTGAAGATAAGTGAAGAAAAGCTAGAGAAACCAATGTAAGAAATATTATTTTTTCAATACTTGGTAACAAAGGCTTTCTTGGTGTTATAATGACTCAGTGCTCATTTTGGTTATCAATAGATATGCTGGGCTTGTTTTACCATTTTTACTAAAAATTAACAAATAAATCTATTTCAGAACACATTGCTTAAATTGGTATGCTGCCTCCCAGAATGATATGGAATGAAAAGCTAGGGCTGTTTCTTAACATTTTTGAGATTCAATTTTATTCTTTAAAGGGATCCTAATAAGAGCTACCTGGAAAGTTATGTAGAGATTTAATAAATATAGTGTATAGAAAAAGTCAAGCACAGTGGTAGACACATGAACAGTTTTATACTATTCCACTTTATTGGGAAATAATTATGTACAATAAAATGCACACCTGATAAATTTGCAGTCTTTGGACAAATATACACTCCTGTGTAACCACCATAAAACTAAAGACTTAGAACATTCCCATTATCCAAAAAATATTCATTGTGCTTCTATTTAATAGCAACAGCCCACTAATCATGGCAATAAGCATTCATTAATCAGTTTCTGTCACTATGAATTCATTTCACAGTGTGTGTGTATATATGTGTGTGTGTGTGTGTGTGTATATATGTATATAGTATTTTAGTTATGGCATCATATATTTCACAAAAGTATTCTGGATATCTGGGCTATTTCAGAATAATAATTTAAAATTAGTCTAAAAATAAAAAAATATAATATGTTCACTTCTTCTAATTGCTGAGTGATATGCCTTTATATTATATTATATTATATTATATTATATTATATTATATTAATCCATTTACATATGAGTAAACATTTAGTGTTTCTAGATTGGGGATATATATATATTTACATCAACTTAAATATGTAAATATATATATATATAAAACTATATATATAAAATATCCTATATAATAAAGAGATAATATGCAAATTGACCATTACTCCAACACAAAGATGGCCACCCCCATGTGGTCAAAGATGGCCACCACAAGATAGTCAGCAGGGAAGGGCAGTTGTGGGCAATCAGGCTAGCAGGGGAGGGCAGTTACGGGGGGACCAGGCCTACAGGGGAGTACAGTTGGAGGCAACCAGGACTGCAGGGGAGGGCAGTTGGGGGTAATCAGGCTGACAAGGGAGTGCAGTTAGGGGCAATTGGACCAGCAAGAGAGCAGTTAGGCATCAATTAGGCTGGCAGGAGAGTGGCTAGGGCTGATGATGCTGGCAAGGGAGTGGTTAGGGGGTGATGAGGCTGGCAGGCAGAAGTGGTTAGGGTCAATCAGGCAGGCTGGCAGGCAGGCAGGCAGATAAGTGGTTGGGAGCCAGCAGTCCTGGATTATAAGAGGGATGTCTGCCTGCCCATTTAGGTCCGATCCTACCGGGGTCCCAGATTGGAAAGGGTGCAAGCTGGGCTGAGGGACACCCCTCCCCCCCCCCCCAGTGCATGAATTTTGTGCACTGGGCCTTTAGTATGTGTATAAAATCTTAGGATTAAATATATTATATTTTTTTAAATAACCAGTTTGATTTTATTGTTTTTTTCTATATTGTTTGCTAGCTTTTATTTTATTAACTAGAGGCCTGGTGCACAGATTCGGTGGGGTCCCTCGGCCTGGCCTATGCCCTCTCACAATCCGGGACCTCTCAGGGGATGTTGGACTGCTGGTTTCGGCCCGATCCCCAAAGGACTTCACCCATGCACAAATCCAGGCACCGGGCCTCTAGTGTGCATATAAGATCTTTGGTTAATCTCTTCCCACCTTCTCCCCTCCCCACTTCCCTCTGAGATTCATCAGCCTGTTCCATATTTCCATGCCTGTGCATTGAGCATCTGTTCCCTGGTGATCAGTGTGCATCATAGCTATTGGTAAAACGGTCAAATGGTGAACAGTCAAATGGTCACTTAGGCTTTTATATATATAGATTTCCCCTCATATTATTTTCTACTTTGGGTTTAATTAATTTTTAATTTATTTTTACCGTCGTTTTTATTTTAATCCTCACCTGAGGATATTTTTCATTGATTTTTTAGAGAGAGTAGAAGAGAAAGGGAAAGACGGAGAGAAACATCAATGTGAGAGAAACACATCAATTGATTGCCTCTTGCAAGTGCCCTAACCAGGGCCGGAGTGGGAGGAGCCTACAACCCAAGTACATGCCCTTGGCTAGGATGGAACCCAGGACCCGTCCACAGGTCCATGCTATATCCACTGAGCCAAACTGGCTAGGGCTACTTTTACCTTAAAATATAAGTGTATATCATTAATTGTTATACTTTTTATGTTTTAATGCAAGTAGTAAAAGCTATACACTTTCTTCTAAGTATTACATTTAGTCACACATTTTGATATGCTGTGTCTCATTATATGCTTGTTAAATACTATCAAATTTCCTATATTATTTATTGGATTACACATTACATACAAATGTGTTTAGATTTTAAGGTATTTGAAAGATTTTTCAGTTTTACATTTGTTATTTGTATCTAACTCCATGTGTTTGTGGAACATCCTCTGCACAATGTTCATTGTTTTTATTTTTTTTAAATCTTTAATAATTTTACATGTGGTCTGTCTTTGTGACTATTACGTGTGCAGTTGACAAAATATGTTTATTGCTTTTGTTGAGTAGAGTCTTGCATAAATGTCATTTAGGTCTAGTTTTTTTGATGGTATTATATTAGCTGTTTCTATCCTCATTGATTTTTCTCTGTCTACTTGTTCTATCCATTATTGAGAAAGGTGGGTTAAAATTTGAAACTAGAATTATGGATTTTGATACTTTTCCATTCAGTTCAGATCTTTTTTCTCATGTATTTTGAAACTATTCTGTGTTGCAAAATGATGTCATATACATTAATTGGCAATTTTATTGTTGTGAGATATTCTTTATCTCTGGTCATATTTGTTTTGCAGCTTATTTGCTATAATATTAACATAGTTAAGTTAATTTTCTTATTGGTAGTGTTTGAATGATACATATTTTTATCATTTTATTTTTAATATATATTATAATAGAACATATCAAAAAACTTAATTTAGAAGTTTAAAGTGTGAGTCTTTCAGAGAGCATAGAGTTGTGTCTTTTTAAAATTGTTATTCATTTAGACAATTCATGCCTTTTATTTTAGTATTCAGACTACGGTACTTAAAATTAATAAACTATTAGCACGATTAGGTTTCATTTTAAATTTGTTTTCACTTGATATTTTCCCCTTTTTCCTCATATTTTTCCTTCATTTTTAGGAATAGAATATTATTGATATTCTATTTAGTCTCTATTCTTGGTATATTAGCTATGACTCTTTTATTTTTAGTGGTCAATTTAAGGTTTGTGATGTGTATGTTTAACATCACTTTCTAAGCTGACATATTCACATGTAATTTAAGAATCTATAAGAATATGCTTTCATTTTTACTTTCTCTTATTTTAGGTACTATAATCATGTATTTTCCCCATATTTTATAAAATCATAAAATATTCTTGTCATTTTTCTTACACAATCAATTATTGGTTTAGCTCATTAAAGAGGATCAAAATCTTGCACACATATGAAAATTTATAATTTACTGTTTTATAAATCAAATTTATAGCTTACTTTTGATCTAATATAATTTCCCTTCCCCATTATGCTAGAGTTCCTTTAAGACTTATTTGGAACAATTCAGCTAACAAAATTCCTTTGTTTAGTTTAGTCAGAAATCAGCCTGGTTTTGCCCTAATATATGGAGAATATTTTCAGTGAAAAAAAGAATTATAGATTGACTTTTTTTCTTGCATTTTCAAAAACGTTTTTTTGTTATCTTCAGTTTTGCATAGTTTCTGATGAGAAGTCTGACATCTCTATTATTTGTTTTTCTGTATGCAGTTCTTTTTCTTTTCTGGCTTTAAATTTGGTTAAGATACGGTTCAATGGGCTTGTATATGATTATCCTACTTGCTTTTAACTTTCCCTGTTGTATCTGTGGATTTTGTTCTCACAAAATTTGGGATGGGGGGGTGGAATCACCCACTATATTAAATATCCCCCTTCTCTTTTTTTTAAATAGTAATTATGAGACTGTCAATCAAATCTATATCCCACACTTACCAAAGCTTGCATTTTTAAAACATTTGTTTTGTCTGTTTTTTGCTCTTTAGTTTGGAAAGATGCTACTGTCTTCAGATGTTTAAGGCCATTGGTCTTTTCTTCAGTGTGTACATTTTTCTTGTATCCTAGTGAATCTACATTGTTCCTGTGAACGCAAAGTGCCTCCACTTTAAAAAGCCAGAGTTAGAGCTTATAATTCTGTTTCCTAGAATGTTTTAGGTTGATTTTTGAGCTGTGCAGATATGGCCTTTGTAATTACTTTTAGCCTATCTGATTGTTATGTAATGTGTAATTTTCAAAATTTACTAAACATATTCCATAAATGGCTAGACATACTTAGAATTTTTTAAAATATATTTTATTGATTTTTTTTACAGAGAGGAAGGGAGAGGGATAGAGAGTTAGAAACATTGACGAGAGAGAAACATCGATCAGCTGCCTCCTGCACACCCCCTACTGGGAATGTGCCTGCAACCAAGGTACATGCCCTTGACCGGAATTGAACCCGGGACCTTTCAGTCCCCAGGCGGATGCTCCATCCACTGAGCCAAACCGGTTAGGGTCATACTTAGATTTTTAAATAATGCTCTTTCAATTCAGAAAAGAATTTCCACTTTATTTCAGGACAGAATAATTCAGATTTTTCTAGAAACAACAAATATTTATTCCGTTACCTATCTCATACAAACCCAAAAGACTGAAAGTGTAACAAAATTATTAACTTATGTTACACTTTAAACTGAGAGAGGCAATTATAAACTTCCACAACACAGATTTAGCAGAAGGTAAAGCTCATGAATACAAATAACATACATTTTTACAACTAGTAATATTTATTCTTTTCTTAATATTGGCAGAAATTCACCTGTAAATTCACATGATCCAACAGTATAGCATATAAAATTAAGAAGCAAATGTATGTAAAATTAATATATTTAGTAATCAATGTTTCAATATTTCATTTTACTAAGAAATTATTTAACTATCCAGTGGTTACCCATTAGTTAGTCTAATAGAATATTAACCCAAAGTTTTACCTATTAAGTTATCTAAGGATCTTGAAAGTTATGTTCAAATATACCAAATATGAAACATAAGTACTGCTGTAAAACTATGAACAGGAACATAAATCAATATAATTTTTTAGAAATTTTTAAAATTTATGTTCTTAAGTATTAAGTAAAAACAGTATTACCTTATTTTATCAGTAAACCAATATAAGATGTTTCAAAGGTTCGATTAATTAGGTAAACAGCATAGTTTGGTTGGATTTGTCAGTCCATGTTGGCATCTTGATGGAACTATCAAAATTGCTAAAATATCATTTCCACAGCTAAAATCATGATATTTTTAATGTAAAATGCCATTTGTCAAATATTTTATTCAACAAAATAGTTAATAAGAAAAGAAGTAAGATGTGGAGACCGATTCAAATAACATTTGAAGGCTGAGGTTTTTACAGAAATTTTCACAATGACAATTTAAGATTAATGACTTAATTTCAAAACTGACTAATATCCTTCTGTGCAGCAATCTTTAACATTTATCTTTTTTATTAGACATAAAATATTTATATTTTAGTCTGTTAAATTCTGTAAGTTAATGTGTAAATCTGGGAACTTTAATCAATAGTAAACAGTAAATCCAAGAAATGCATTGACCTAGAAAAATTTTAGGTCAGCCTAAGCCCTCATCTATACTAATAAAAGGGTAATATGCTAATTATACCAGATAGACTGGGCATGTCCTGGACATCATTCTAGATGTCCTTCTAGACAGAGCCAGGGCACAGGCAGCACCTCCCTGGGTCCCAGGTGCCTGCAGCCGGCCTAGGCGAAGCTGGCCTGGGTCTTGGCTGCCTGTGGCCAGCCAGAGGGAGGGAAGCCCGGGACCTGGTTGCCTGCCATTGGCCAGAGAAGGGAAGCCTGGGTCCAGGGTGTGGGGGCTGAGGCAGAAGCAGTTAGGGGCAATCAGGCAGAGGAGGTTAGGGGTGATCCGGCAGGCAGGCGAGCGATTAGGGGCAATCAAGTAGGCAGGCAGGTGAGCAGTTAGGAGCCAGCTGTCTTGGATGGCGAGAGAGTGCAGGCCAGGCTGATGGACCCCTCTCCCATGCACAAATTTCGTGCATAGAGCCTCTAGTATAAAAAAAGTTAATTACCCAATTTTGTCCCTATTTCTATGTTTGATACTTTTTCAAAAAATATTCCACAACATTAAGCACACTGATGAATAGACACTATTAAAAAAAGAAAAATATCTGGTTTTGGTAATGTTTTAAAAATTAAGGGAAAAGATAGAAATAGCACTAAAGCTCACCTCCTACTCTCACATGCATGTCCCCTGGTCTGAACTGGGTTTTCCTTTTCTTCAGATGGACAAGGCTGACAGCACAAGCAATGGTAATATTTTCTGCTTGACTCTGTCTCTTTGTGGGAGTTTCCTTTATATTAATAGTCAGAGTTGGCAAAGTAGACCTAGGGTTATGTATTGATTGTTAGTGTGCTGGAAACTGATTGTTCTGATGCTGGAAACTGATTGTTTTGAACCAACTTTGGTTGCTCTGAAAGGTCAGAGCTATGCACTCATTGTTTAAGTTGAAACATTGTTAATTACAGCAAATCCCCACCTGTTAATTACATGTAAAATTCTTGCTTCGAATTTCCTGCCTGAGGATATGGTTGTTCTCAGAGACTCAATAAAAAGGCTGGTAAGGCCCAGGCACCAGTGGGCAGTCTAACCTACTAGAGGTAGAATCTACGCCCAGTCCCCCAGTTTCCAAATTGATTCTCTTCTACTCTCTCTCTCTTCATTTTGTGTGTAGCCTCCTCCAGAACTCGAACCCTGAATAGGAACCCTGGACCCCACTGGACGTGTAAGGGGCTCCCACATTAGTGCTACAAGGAAAGCCTCAGACCAGGGCAGGTTCCTGTAAGCCTCTGTATGTCAGAGCCTAATACCTTCTGGTCCATCCCCTCCAAGATTTCCTGCTTTGATGTATTTGTTTTTCGTTTTGTTTTTGACTCAACTGAAATAACTTAGGATTCTAGGAATGCACTTTTTGGTAACTCATGTAGAACAATATTATAATATTTAAAATGTATTATATGTTGTAAACCAAATTATGCTTTATATATGAATCTTGTACCTGTTAATATAACTTTCATTTTTTAAAGATCATAACACTATTTTGCAGCAGAAAAACTCCAATATATAAGATTAACATTTCCTTTTCTAATAACAGATAACCATAAACACAACTTTAAAAACAGCTTACATAATATTTAATATTGCATATCTTATAAAATAGCTCCTAACATTAATGTTAGCAATATAATTAAATAAATATTATCTTATTACTAAAACTGTAATAATATCCCATGATAATAACATATTTTTTGTAATGTAAAAACGAATTCTAAACATATTAAATTTTATTCTTTCAAAAATTCTACAAGGTAGTAAAATAGGTATTACTAACACAATTTAACTTATAAGAATGCAGAAGTAAGAAGAAATCAATATTATAAAACGTTACCTGGAGCTAATTTATACATATATCTGCTCTTTATAAGAAAAATAGAAATCTGGACTTAATATCAATATTGATGTCAAGGTGCAAAGACTATAAAAGGAAAGTCAATATATAACTTTATAAGTCATAATGATAAAATCATGAAAGAAAAGTCACAACAAAACTTACAATCTAAAAAAAAATTATTGGGAATAAGAAACTCTAGAACTTTGCAATGGAGTTTCAAGTAAAGGCTTATTTTTTTCATTCATCTAGTGCAAAGCAATCAAGAAAATAATTTATTACAAATGATAAACAGTTTCTTCTGGGTACATGTTCTTTTTCATTTAGTGTATTATGAAAGTAATTGATCTTGGTGCTAATAAATGATAATGATTTTTTATGTATTCTTCCTAGTTTTATTTTAATGTTGCTTTCTCAGTTACCAGTGATGGAATTTTCCTATTGACCTGTAATTAAAGCCAATAATTATAGCCAGCTTATTATAGCATATATCAAAAGTCACAGCATATTTTTCAGTAAAAGCAAAAGAAAGGACTTTGAAAATTTTATGTTCTTTGAATATGGTATGTCTTTAGTAAGACAAAACATGTTCTCTTCCAGTGTAACTGGCATGACCTATTCTCCAGATTTCTTTTTGATATGCTATGACCAAATATAAATGATTAGTGAGATGGAAATATAACACCCAATTAATGGTTGTATAATTCTTATCTCCAAGCAGGCATTTTGAGGTTAACCTGAGATAATAATACTTATAATGTACAACTAAATGAAAAGGAGTAAGCCTTCTCCATGTTTCCTTAATTATTCTTTTGTTACAACCTCCTTTCATATTTAATTAGAGGCCCAGTGCACAAAATTTGTGCATGGAGGGGAGTTCCTCAGCCCAGCCTGCACCCTCTCTAATTGGGATCCCTGACTCCTAACTGCTCACCTGCCTGCCTGCCCGATTGCCCCTAACTGCCCTTCCCTGCTGTCCTGACCTGGTCCCCAACTGCTCTCCTCTGCTGGCCAATTTAGTTCTGATCAGCCAGTTTCAATGCCAGTCAGCATCAAAAGCTCCACCTGCTAAACAGCCATTGACTCCCCACGGCACCCAGATTTGTTCCTGATTGGTCTGTTTCTATGCCATTCAGCGTCAAAAGCTCTGCCATGTAATGCAACCCATATCATTTAGAAGTGTATGATTTTGTAATTGGTTTCACATCTCTGTAAAACTTGTTATATTTAGTTTTGTTTTCCATTTTAATCATTCTCCAGTGTATAGAGTGATATCAAATTACAGTTTTAATTTTAAACCCCCTTGAAGACTAATGAATATCAAGATCTTTGCATAAGTTTAGTAATAATGGATATCTTTTGTAAAATGCCTGTTCAAATTTTAGCCTATTTTTCCAGTTGGGTTTCTGCCTTTTATATGTTAACTAGGGGCCCAGTGCACAAAAATTTTTGCACTCGGGGTGTCCCTCAGCCTGGTCTGTGAGCTCTTGCAATCTGGGACCCCTCAGGGGATGTCCACCTGCTGGCATGCCTGGCCAGCCTGGGTGAGGGGCTGATGGCTGTTTGCAGGCTGGCCAACCCCCCCAGTGTGGACCCTCACCCCATTGGGGTGTGGCCAGCCTGGATGAGGGTTTGAGGGCTGTTTTCAGGATGCCCACAGTCCCTTCAGGGTTTGGGTCCTTACTGGGGTGCCTGGGAAGCCTGGGTGCAGGGCTGAGGGCTGTTTTCAGGCTTCCCCCAGCTCCCATTGACCCAATGTACCAGAAAGGCTGGAAGCAGGTTCTGGGGTTTATTTATCTTCTACAATTTAAACTGTTGCTTTAAGCCGGGGCCTAGGCAGGTAACGAAGCTTCCTGTTGGCTTCAGCTCTGTGGCTTCTATAATTGAAAGAATGTTGCCGTGAGCAGAGAGAGGCCCAGCCAGCCTAGGCAGACAGTTTACTCCTGGGGCACCAGAAGCCTACTGTTTACTTTAGCTCCGTGACTGCCGGCCTCCATCTTGGCTGGGTTAATTTGCATACAGCCGCTCTGATTGGCTGGTGGGGGTGGCTTAGGCGTCCGGTAGAAACAGTCAATTTCAATATTACTCTTTTATTAGATAAGACTAGAAGCCTTGACTTGGCTTGCAATCAGAGCTGATCAGAGCTATGGGAGCTTGGCCATGAGGAGGGACTGCAGGAGGTGGGCTGGTGGCCTCCATTGAGGTCATCGTGGCCAGCTGGCTGGGGGAGGGTCAATGGGATGTTGGCTGGCTGCAGAAGGTTGCGTTGAGCGTCCATCCCCTGGTGGTCAGTGCACATCATAGCAGCCAATCAACTGGTCATTTGCTCATTCAGTCCCTCAGGCTTTTATATAGAGAGATGTATATGATTTTTACTTATGTCACTATTTGTACATCCTATATAATAAAGAGCTAATATGCTAATTAGACCAAACAGCAGAACGAACTGCCAGACAGCCACCTGTACTACCTTTTGGACAAAGCTGGGAATGCGAGGGCCAAGCCCCTTGCACAAATTTCACACATCGGGCCTCTAGTTCTATATAAATTTTTTGTCATAAATATAAATGCATCTTAAACATCTCTCATTCTCTGTCCTGATTTTCTTCTCTCTTAATGGTGTCTTCTGATGAATAGAACTTAATTATTTCTTGAAGATTTTTATATGTGTGATTGGGTTTAGTGATTTTAGGTTCTATATAATAAATTTTAGCTCCGCATCATTGCAAGCCTTGGATATTGTCAGCGTTCCATATTTTGGCCATTCTAACAGCCATGTAGTAGTATATCATTGTTTTAATTTGAATTTGCAATGAGATAAGCTATATTATATTTTTTCAAATGCTTATTTTCTATTCATATATATCTTTGATGAGATGCCTATTAGAATCTTTTGTCTATTTTTTAAAAATTGGATTGTTTATTTTCTTATTATTGTGTTTTGAAAGTTCCTTTTGCACATTTTAGATTAGAGTCCTTTGTTACATATAATTTTTGTGAATGTTTCTTCCAGCCTTTGTCTTGTCTTCCAATTATCTTGTTATTGTCTTTCATAGAGCAGAAGTTTTTCTCTATCTATCTATCTATCTATCTATCTATCTATGCATTTATATGCCTTTTAATGAAGTTCAGTTTATCAATTCTTTCTTTCATGAATTGCACCTTTGATGTTATATCTAAAAAGACATTACTATACCAAAGGTCATCTAGGTTTTCTCCTACATTATCCTCAAGACATTTTATAGTTCCGTGTTTTAAATTTAGGTCTGTGCTTAGTTTTGAGTTAATTGTGAAGAGTATAAGGTCTGAGTCTAGATTCTTATGTTGTTTTTGTTTGTGAATATTCACTTGTTTCCAGAATCATTTGTTGAAAAGAATATCTCTGTTCCATTGTATTGCCTTAGCTCCTTTGTAAAAAAATCATTTGTCTATATTTATGTGGGTCTGTTTCTGGGCTCTCTATTATGTTCCACTAATCTATTTGCCTACTCTTTCATCAAGACAGTGTGATGTACACTGTTTTGATTATTGCTGCTTTGTAGGACATCTTAGAGTTGGGTAGGATAAGTCCTCCAAATTTGTTTTGCTTTTTCAATATTCTTTTGACTATTCTGGGCCTTTTGCCTCTCTGTATAATTTAGAATCAGTTTGTTGATACTTACAAAATAACTTTTTGAATTTTGATTGAGATTTCATTGAATCTATAGATCAAGTTGGTAAGAATTGATATATTGACAGTCTTCCATCCATGAACATGGAATGTCTCTCCATTTATTTAGTTTTTAGATTTTGTTCATTAGAGTTCTGCAGTTTTATTTATATAAACCCTGTACATAATTTGATAGATATATACTGAAGTATTTCAGGTTTTCTGCATGCTAATGTAAATGGTGTTATGCTTGCAACTTCTTGTTCATTGCTGGTTTACAGAATAGCAAGTAACTTTTGTATATTAACCTTGTATACAGGAATCTTGTTATAATTTCTTATTAGTTAAAGGATTTTGTTATTGATTCCTTTGAATTTTCTACATAGATGATCTTATAATCTGCAAGTAATGACAGTTTTATTTCTTCTATCCTAATCTATATATATTTTAACTTTCTTTGCATATATTATTGCATTAGCTTGTTGAAAAGGTGTGGTGAGAGGGGATATCCTTGCTGGTACTCCACACACTCAGAGAAATTTCTTTGATAATAAATTGTAGAAGTGTTTCTTGAAAGTAGAGTCTTTGGTCTGCTTTTTCATCTAAATCAATATTCACAGACTATTAATTGAGCATGTCAGTGTCTATTCATGCTGAATAATGGATACCATGGGATTTCAACCCATAATTTAGTTTTTGTGGTTTATTGGTTCATCTGTGTTCACTCTGTACTTGTTTTCTACTTACATTTTTTCTCTCTTTTTCTTTATTGATTAAGGTATTACATATGTGTCCTTATCCCCCAATTACCCTCTCACCCCCCAGCTTGTGCCCTCACCCCCCTAGTGTCTGTGTCCATTGGTTATGCTTATACGCGTGCATACAAGTCCTTTGGTTGATCTCCCTCCCCTTCCTTCCCTCTGAGGTTTGATGGTCTGTTCAATGCTTCTCTGATTCTGTATCTGTTTTTATTCATCAGTTTATGTTATTATACTCCACAAATAAGTGATATTATGTGATATTTATCTTTCTCTGACTGACTTATTTCACTTAGCATAATGCTCTCCATGTCCATCTATGCTGTTGCAAATGGTAGGAGTTCCTTCCTTTCATATTAATTGTTTGCTTGTTTTTATGTTTCTATTTTATCTCCTTTTTTGTCTTATGAAAATTTTTTGTGTACTTTTGGTGATGCTTTAGTACATATTTAGCAATGATGAGTTAGTTTTAGTAATATAACACCAATTCTAAGCCTATTGTACATATAAACATACCTGTAATAATAGTTGTCACTTATATAATTAGAGATATAGAAAACAGGTCATTTACACACATAAAAACTTATGAACACACATCCACAGACACACATAAACATGTACATGTTTAAGTGTGGTATATATGTAGAAAAATATAAAAATATGAAATTATGAGTTATATGTATTTATACATTTTGGGGAGTATAATATGTTTTATTGAAATGTTATTATAATTTTAATAATATTAGTAATGTTGTCTCACACATATTATACTAAAACAAAAATAATAGGATGGTATATAACATATAAATAGCATTATTTATCTTTATTATCCTCTTAAATTTTGTAATTTAAAAATAATAAATGCAAAACTACTGACTATATGGCTACATAGCAATGGTTTTACAAACATTTTAAAGTGATTAAACAAAAATAACAATATTTTGAAAACAATATACTGCAACTAAGCTTTTTTACGATGAGCAATCAACAACTAAGTTCTATTCAGAACTCCAATCAATGTCCTTGTGCCTTTATTATTTTGGCTAGAAAACAGCAAAAATTTTCAAAATCATGTACAATTCACTCTATTGGATGAGGACAGAATTATGGAGGGAATAATTAAAAAACATAAATGGAAGAAAAATCAATAATATTAGCTACATGTCAGAATTAAAAAGACTAAGCAAAAAACTTTATTTTACAGCTAATGGTACCACACTTTATAATCATGCAAAAATATAAATTATACATTTGGTTAATAATATAAATACTATAATGCATAATAACTTGAGCAATATATTATACTCCTCCTGAAATAAGGAAATCAATATTGTATGATGCTATTAAACAATAAACATGATAATTGGAATAAAAACCTGCATATATATGACTTTTTATCACTACACAACACTGGTTGATGTTATAGCCTGTATATCCATAAAATACAAAGATAATTACTCTATCTCCAGTATAAAATCTGATAAAATGTGGTGAGATATATCTTCATTCTTTAGAAAACCTAGCTTTGATTGTATTTGACTATATTTGGCACCCTGAACTTGGTAAATGTTAGGCATATCTGGCTTCCCCATGGGCACTATCTATGTATCTGGATTTTGCTTTATATACGTGTAGTGCAGTAAGGAAGTCAGCCGCATACTGGGCTTTTGTACTTCCTCTTTGTGGTTACCAGATTTTCCAGTTTTTAAGGGATTAGTCTGTTGAGCTCCCAGATTTACAGCTGCCTCTGAGAGGGGAATGACCAGTTACTGTATGCATGGCAACTTTAGTGTAATCATCTGAGTACAACGTAGAAAATCTAGAAAAATGGGGTTAATGCTCCAGAGCATAAGGTTATCAGAAAAATCAGGAGGCTCTCCTTCCTTTGCTCCTTATCTAAGGAGAAAATATTGATACTCTACATGTATGTTACTAATAATTTAACTGAAATATATTTATCATTTTCCTTGTTGTACTTAAGCTTATAACATTAAAGATTATTAATTTAATTAAGCATGGAGTAGTGATTTATAAGTGCATAATTAAATTATTTTCCATGTTTGTGGAATCATGAATTAGACAGGTTATTTATGTCTCAGAATTGCTAAGGAACTAAATCAAATAATTGATATCAAATTTTCATAGTATATTAAACATCCATATTAGTTTTTGGATGCTACCCATCTTTTATCATTTATTATTTTTTACCAGCGTTCCCTTTTAAGTCAACTAAATGAAGAACCATGATGTTCATGATATAGTACCAAGTTCAAGGGTGATTGTATCATTCATTAAAATATTGAGAAGGAGCAACTGACTCAATGCATTAATAATATCTTACTGCTGTTGTAACAAAATGTCACAAACTTGGTGGCTAAAAACAACATGGATTTATTAACTGTGTTATTTACTAAATTTCAGTTTTGTAGTTCAGAAGTCTGGAATGAATCTCACTCAGCTAAAATCAAGATGTAGTCATGGCATATGTATTCTTTTCAGCAGCTTCTAGGGAAAAAGCTATTTTCTTCTTTTTCTAAAGTTTTAGTAATTCTTTGACTCGTGGACCGATTCCTCAATCTTCAAAACCTCCAACAATTCACCCTAACTGGTTTGGCTCAGTGAATAGAGCATCAGCCAGGTTTGATTATGGTCAAGGGCATGTACCTTGGTTGCTGGCACAGACCCAGTAGTGGGTGTGCAGGAGGCAGCTGATCGATATTTCTCTCTCATCAATGTTTCTAACTCTCTATCCCTCTCCCTTCCTTTCTGTAAAAAATCAATAAAATATATTTTAAAAAATACACACACACACACACACACACACACACCAGAGGCCTGGTGCACAAAATTCTTGCACTGGGGTGGAGGGGGAGGGTCCTTAACCTAGCATGCCCCCTCTCACCTCAGAGGATGTCCTACTGACGGGTTAGGCCCACTCCCTGCTCCTCTTGGGGAGTGGTCCTAAGCCACAGTCTGGCCTCCCTTTGTGGGAGGTGACCAGGCTAATCAGGGGAAGCCACCAGCCCCATCACCCTGCTGCTTCAGCCACTGCCAGCCACCACAGCCACCAAGGTGTTTTCATCAACACGGACTCCAGTCCCTTCACCATGAAAAAAGGACAAATTTCTTTGGGCATTTTCAAGATGTGTCTTTCATAGGATATGACATTTCTTTTCTTTTTTTTTTTTTTTATCCTCACCTGAGGATATCTTTCCATTGATTTTTAGAGAATGTGGAGGAGAATGGAAAGACATAGAGAAACATCAAAGTGAGAGGAACACTTTGATTGGTTGTCTCCTGCATATGCCCTGACCTGGGCCCTGGCCAGGGAGAAGCCTGCAACCTAGGTACATGCCCTTGGTCAGAATTGAACCCAGACCCTGCAGTCAGCAGGCTGAGGCATTATCCACTGAGCCAAACTGGCTAGGGCAGGATATGACATTTCTTAGCCCTCTGGCAGTGGACCTTCATTTATTTTCTCCAGGAGTGTGGTGGAAAGACCCTAGATTGCCTTTTTTGGATTCTTATTACCCAAGTTACTAAGAATATTACCAGTGGCATACAGGGAGCTTAGCCAATGAGCTGTAAGAAAAGGTGTTTCCTCTGTAGTTCACTCCAATCTCCGGCTCCACCCCTGCCCCTCCAATCCCAGCTCCACCCCTTCCCAGGCCTGTAAGCTTTGGCCAAGGCTGCAAGCCTGGGTAGAAGACCCCCAAGGCCCTCTGATCGCGGGCTTCACAGTGCCCAGGATTCTGTGATCTCCAGCTCTGATCCTGCCCCCTGCCATTGCCAGCTCTGGCCTTGCCCCACTGGCAGCCTCTGGCCAAGGCTGCAGGCTTGGGCAGAGGATCCCCAGACCCCTACATTGCTGGCTCCACCTGTTGTAGCCAGACCCCTGCGATCGCAGTCTCTGCCCCTCCCCAGGCCTTGAGATCACAGGCTCCACCCCTGCCCCACTACAGCCTCCAGCCAAGGCTACAGGCCTGTGCAGAGGACCCCTAGACCCTGCTTTGCCAGCTCCACTGATGCCCAGACCCCTGCAATCTCAGGCTCTGCCCTTGCCCCTCCCATCACTGGCTTTGCGGGGCCCAGGCCCCTGCGATCTCTAGCCTTGCCTCTGCCCAGGCCTGAGGCCTCTTGCCCAGGTCTTGTGCCTGTGTAGGGCACCCTCATGCCCTTCTGATCACTGGCTCCACCCTTGCCCATGCCTGAGGCCTCTGGCAAAGGCCTCTGACCTGGGCAGGGGACCCAAAGCCTCCTCTGATTGCCAGTTCCGCCCCTCAGGCCCCCTGCCTCTCCCACCACCTGCCTGGCTAACAGGCCTGACCACTTCAGTGGCAGGGCTGAGCTGGACTGGGCATTGCCATCTTGTGGCTATGGGGGAAGCCATTTTTTTGATGGGTTGATGCCTAATTTGCATATTACTTATTTATTAGATAGGAGATATAGGTATAATCTCCAACAATTTACTTTCTTCACACTGTGTCCCTAGGATAGTTTTCATCTTCAAATCCTCTTCCCTGATTCTTGAGTTACACTTCTATCTCTTACTTCCATTTTGTAAAGGTCATTGTGATTACATCAGGTTCACCTAGATAATCCAGGATAATCTTCCCATGATACCATTAGCTGTTTAGCAATTTTAATTTTATCTGCAACCTTCATTTCTCTGCACATAACATAATATATTTACAGATCCTTGGGATTGGGATATAGACCTCTTTGAGGTGCCATTATTTTGCTTGCCACACACATACTGAAAATTGATAGATATGCTAAGAATTGCAAAATTAAATAGATCAGACATTTCAGGTTAAAATTTTGGAGGCAAAACATTTTCATTCTCTTGAATCTCAACATTTAAAATAAGTAAAATTAATGGGCAAAACTCTAAATTTATATACATTTTATATATCCAACATGTATATGTGAAGATTATCTACTAAATTGTTTAAGTCTTAAACCATATAAGAAAAGATATTGATGTCAAAATATTGTTCCTCTAAATCTGTGGCTTGGTACACATTTATTTAATAATAACTCTACAATAAACTAGCAAATTCTAGCCACGTGCTATTTTCTTTTCATTATAAGGGTAAAATTGAGATATTTGGGGTCAGGGGAGCAGTCACATGGGAACTAGTAGAAATCACATAATGCCAATGTTCACACCAAGTAATACTAAGTGTGTAAAAATAGCATCTTACTGAATGAAAAAAAGCATCCTGTCATTTTTATTTAATATACTCTATCCTTCAACTATGGGGCCTGACTTGAGGGTAAGTTATTATGGGAAAGTAAAAGCATCAATCTCTTTTGTAGCTCTTGCACTCTGATGGATGAACAGAGCTGGATTCCAGGTCATAATGAGCAAGACAGTTACAATTCAAGGAAAATACTAGAAGCCAGTGTCAATGAAAAACAAGCATATAATATTTAAATAATCAACATTCAGTTATGTTTTTAATAATTTATCATGACCATGTGGATTTCATTTTATATTATTTACCACATAATAGATTAAAGGTAAAATCAGTGATTATTTAAATTATTACAGAAAAATCATTTGACAATATTCAATAGCCATTCATGAAAAATAGCTTAATAAATTTAAAATAAAAGAAACTTCTTTAACTAGTAAAAGTCACCCACAAAAATCAGTACTGCAAAATATAGGAATTAAAATTTCTGGTGAAATGTAATAATTATTTATCCAGTTATTATTCCTTCAAAATTGTAACTAAGTCATTTGTGCCATGTTATGACCAATTTCATTTTATATTTTGATTGAAGTCTAGTGAGTTCAGTGAAAAAGCAAAAGACATATAGATATTTAAAACTTATCTATCTAAACTAATAAAAGCGAAATATTAAAATTAACCGTTTCTCGGAGACAGGGTAAGCCACGCCCACCAGCCAATCAGAGCGGCTGTATGCAAATTAGCCCAGCCAACATGGCGGCCGTCACTCACGGACCTGAGTAAACAGCCCTTTCCATTGCGGCAGGAGGGAAAGTGAAGCTGAGCCCCTCAGCTCAGCTCCGATTAAACTGCCTCTAGCGAAACACAGCTTTTTGAAACATTGTAACAATCGTAGAATCCTCCGGAGCTGAAGGAAAGAGCAGCTCCAGCCTAACCAGTAAAAGCAACAATTGTTTCATTATAGACTCTGCGAGGTGAAGCAGCGGAGGCTTCGTTAGTAGTTAGAAGGCCGCCTTAAAGGAACAGTGTATCAATTACCCCAGGCCTTCAAGGAACAGTATCAATTATAGGAGAAAAAACTCCAGAACCTGCCTCCAGCCAGCCTTGCTGGGACGTTGGCTCAATGGGAGCTGTGGGCAGCCTT
>PVJC01016282.1:0-33918 GCA_004026665.1 Murina feae | reverse complement strand
GCTGGGGGCAGGTCCCCAGTGGTGACACACACACACACAAAAGGCGCCTGGCAGACTGGGGCCATCATAGGACATCCACTGAGGGGTCCCAGACAGTGAGAGGGCACAGGCCGGGCTGAGGGACTCCCTCCACCCCGAGTGCACAAATTTTTGTGCACCGGGCCCCTAGTCCTATATAATAAAGAAGTAATGTTCAAATTAACCCTCACACCCTCACAGGATGGCTGCCTATGACCAGGCTGGCAGGGGGGATTAGTGAGGGATGACCAAATGACTGAACAGCAGGCTGTGTGGGGCAACCAGGCCTGTGGGAGGGGGCCATGAGGGGTGACTAGGCCAGCATGGGGGGCAGTTGATGGTGACCAGGCAGGCAGGCAGGGGCAGTTAGAGGTGACCAGGCAGGCAGGCAAGTGAGTGATTAGGAGCCAGTGGTCCAGGATTGTGAGAAGGATGTCCAACTGCTGGTTTAGGCCTGATCCCCAGGATTGGAGAGGGTGCAGGCTGGGCTGAAGGGATCTCCCCCACCGGCCCCCCCATGCACGACTTTTGTGCTCGGGTCTCTAATAAAGACTATAAATAGACACATGACATGTGAGCTCAGATCAGCTTTGCCACTAAATAAATTCAAGTCGGGTTAGGTCTTACCAGGAATGAGTTGCAAAACAAAACAAAACACCGCCAACTTTTAGCTTTTAGAACTTCTCAAAAGATTTCTGACTTATGTAGTTAACCCCAGAACTCAAGTGTGTCTTCATATTAAATGAAATTGAAACATATCTAAATATGTTTCAGTAATTCTTAACAAACTATAAATCGTTCATATTAGAATATACCTTGCCCTTTGCTTTTTCATCACTGATCATTTTTTTTTTTTTTAAATTAAGGTCCCAAGGTAAAAGAAATCCTTCAGATATGGAAAAAGAAAGTTAGCTGGTAATTGTGAAACTGGTTTTCCATATACAACAATATCATGTTATTTTAAAATATCAAAACACTAGCCTATTTGTTGGCATTAAAAAAAACTTTCAGGTTTTAAATCTTCTGTTTTGGTGATGTATCCTGAGAATTATACACTGCATTAAAATATTGAATCAAACAAAGATGCATGTTTAAAAAAATGTTCTCACCATATTCCCTCCCCTATTTAAAATCTCTTCCAAGGTTTGTTAGCTTTGTTTTTAATTTCCTATGTTTGCAGAGAGATTGACAGCTTTTCTTATGTGTATTAGGCATTTGTACTTTCCTCAGAACCTGTTTCTGTCTGAGGGTGTACTTTTATAAGGAAAGGTGGGAGATTGGGTGGGAGGTGGGTAGGGAGTGGTACAGAAAGTGTGTAAGATAGTGGCCAAGGGAATGAGGGAGGAAGGAATTGAGAGAGGAGATGGGGAAGAAAATAGAGAGAATGGGGGAGAAAACTGTTAGGTCCAATTCCAGTCCTGTTCCTGGAGCCTAACCACCTTTCCTTCCTCAGGACTGCCTTCCTTCAACATTCCTTCCCTTCTGTCTTCCAGATTAAGATGTATTTTCTCATAGCCTGACTACCATACTCCTAGGATAACCTATTTTTAACCATGATCTTCTTCCTAGGCATAAGTATCCTATCTGGAGAAAGTAAAGGCTCTAGGTTACAGAATGTCCAGCCCCAGCCCCTGGTCTTTCCCACATAGAAGAGCATCCTAGGACCAAGTATAGAGGACAGTGAGAGCACATCTCAACCAACTATGAAGGTACCAATCTTGTCATTTTGCATTGAGGTTATAGTCCCTGTAATCTTGAGAGTATCCATCATTTCAACAACTGGTATTTGTCATCAATTTCCTAGAACAAACAAGATCTTAGTCAGAAACATCCGAGTGGGTTTACTCTAGTTTCTGTTTTTACTAATCTATACAGATAAAGAACATGAGCTTTGAAGTCAGGCTGAGACAACTTACAGTAGATATTTAACTTCCTTGAGCCTCAGTTTTCTCATCTGTAAACATGGATTTAAAATACCCACTGCCTGTAAATTGGTGTATAGTAGAGATAATGTAGCATGCCTAAAGCAGCAGCAATGCATTTTAAATGCTTAATAAATGTTATTTCCCTTTTTCTCTTTATTGGAACTTGTGGCTTCAGCACACTACTAGAGAGGGCATAGAAGGTAGACAAGAGAGAGGAGAGGTGTGGGGCTTCTGAAATGAGTATTCTTAACTAGGCCTAAAGAGAAAGTTGATTGATATATCTTTTTTAGATATGGATGGTATTAGAATGGAAAAAAGGGACAATTTACTAGAATCTAATTATTTTCTCCAGTTTATCTGACACTTTAGACACACCTTTTTCCTTTATCTCATTTCTATTGCCCTCATGACTCTTCTGGCAGAAAGGTACCACAGCAACAGAGTATCATCTTTGTGATCATCCCTGAAGGCAGTAGGGCATGAGATTGATAGATAGTTAGCAATCACACTAAAATTGGATAGACTTTGTTTCCAGTTCCAGCTCTGCCATTTATTGTGGCCATAGGCAAATCTTGAAGTCTGTTTCATCATCAGCAAAATGGTATAATCTTATCTTATTCAAAAGATCATTAATTTGCTTACAAATAGGTTTGAGCACTCATCCTTGTGCCAGGTACTGTCTTAGATGTTGATGATAGACAGATCACAAAACAATATCCTGTCATTACAGACCTTGCATTCTATTGGGAGAGACAGAAAATATACAAAGAAATGTAATTATGTCAGAAGATGACTAGTCAGATGCTGACTATGAAGAAAAATAGAGCCAGGTAAAAGGATTGGGGGAGAGGGAGCAGGTTATTCTTTTATATAGGGTGGTCTGAAGAGATTCTCTAGGTAGGTGCCCTTTGAGTAGAGACTAAAGGAAGCAAGAGAGTAAAGAATGTTCTAGGCCAGTAGTCACCAACCGGCGGTCCATGGACCACCAGTGATCCATGAGGTCCGAAAGGTTAGCGACTGCTGTTCTAGGCTATTGTAATATTTAAATGACATAATGCAGATAAATTCTTAGCACAGTACCTGGAATACACTGGGTATTGTACTGCTTTATATATCTATATATATAAAAGGCTAATATGCAAAGTGTCCCCTCAGGAGTTCGACCGGGAGACCAGGAGTTTGATCACTCACCATGACATGTGCTGACCACCAGGGGGCAGCACAGAATGAAGGAGGGCCTCAGACAACAGATGGAAGGCCCGTTGGCCAGGCCTTGGGACTTTACCCGTGCATGAATTTCATGCACCGGGCCTCTAATATATATACTAGGTGTACTGGTTAATAAGGAGGATTTTTCTCACTAGATGGAATTACACATATGTTAATATATATGCAATTTAATATGTATGCTATTTTGTTGTATTGACAACAAACTTCAAAACTTCGTATGTCAAATTTGTTGAAGGTATTAACATCATAGATATTTTTACACTTAAAAATGTCCAATTTTGTGCCAAAAAAAGAGCATTTGCGCGAAGTTATAATTCATTACTTTATTTTGAAAAAAAGTGCCGCTAAATACTTCAGGAAGCTTATGGTGAACATGCTCCATCTCAAGATACTTGTAAACGCTGATATAAATGCTTTAAAAGTAGTGCTTTCGATGTGAAAGACAAAGAATGTCCAGGTCAACAGAAAAAGTATGAAGACCAACAGTTATAAGCATTATTGAATGAAGATGAGTGTCAAACTCAAAAACAACTTGCAGAAAGATTAAACGTTGCTCAGCAAACAATTTCTGTTCATTTACAAGCAGTGGGAAAGACTTTAAAGGAAGGCAATGGGTGCCACATCAACTGAACGAAAGAAAATGGAAAACCGAAAAGTCATCAGTAAAATGCTGCTTCAATGGCACGAAAGAAAGTCTTTTTTTGCATCAAATTGTGACTGGCAATGAAAAGTGGATTTATTTTGAGAATCCCAAATGCACAAAATCATGGGTTGATCCAGGTCAACCATCAACATCTACTGCAAGGCCAAAGCGCTTCGGAAAGAAGACAATGCTCTGTGTTTGGTGGGATCAGGAAGGTGTGGTGTATTATGAGCTTCTAAAACCAGGTGAAACTGTTATACTGATCACTACTGACAACAAATAATCAATTTGAACCATGCTTTGATTGTGAAATGACCAGAATGTTCCAGAAGACATGGCAAAGTAATTTTGCTTCATGATGATGCACTATTACACACTTCAAAACTAGTTAAAGACATGTTAAAAGATCTTGCCTGGGAAGTAGTAACCCACCCACTGTATTCACCAGACCTTGCTCCTTCTGATTACCACTTGTTCCAATCGATGGCACACACACTTTCTGAGCAGCACTTCAAACAACCAAAGAAGTGGAAAATTTGGTCTCTGAATGGTTTGCTTCAAAACAAGAGAAGTTCTATTGGGATGGTATCCACAAATTACCTGAAAGATGGGGAAATGCATAGCTAGCAATGGACATTACTTTGAATGAAGCACTTTGATGTTCTCTTGGAATTATCGTGTTTTCTTTGATTACAAAATTTGCCATTATTAACTGGTACACCTAGTGTGTGTGTGTGTGTGTGTGTGTAGTGTGTAGTGTGTATTGATTTTAGAGAGGAAGGGGGGGGAGAGAGAGAGAGAGAGAGAGAGAGAGAGAGAGAGAGAGAGAGAGAAGAGAAACATCAATGATGAGAGAGAATCATTGATTGGCTGCCTCCTGCACATCCCTATGGGGACCAAGGTAGCAACCTGGGCTTGTACCTTTGACCAGAATTGAACCCAGGACCCTTCAGTTCACAGACTGATGCTCACTGAGCCAAACCAGCTAGGTAGCTGTTTATATTTTTAAAGAAGGTATGTTACAATGAAAGGTATAGGTAGGTGAAATCTTTCTAGTTCCACTTAAAACATGCCAGAAGGGTGATGATGGCTCAGGGGACTTTGTAGACACTTTTTTTTTTTTTGCTAGCCAATAAAATGCCAATTCTACAATCAAAAGTACTTCTGTGGGATTGGGATGTTTTAAGCCAGTAAAAAAGTGGGCAAAGACATCCTCCAAAGGAGAGACTTCACTTCACATTCTTTGTGACATATATTCCCAACTCTGAAGTTTGCATGTGTGAACTGTTCCCCATCATCAACAATAATCATGGTGATAATGACATTTAATTATGCGTTTATAGGTTTGTAAAAGCTTTTCTTTCAAAGATCTAAAGAGTATTTATGGACATGACCTAATTCACCCTCACAATTTCCTAAAGACTTGTCTAGTCCCATTTATTAGATGAGGAAACTGAGGTATAAAGACACTAAGTAAACTCTTCAAGGTCAAACAGTTACGTAGACAACTCCAATCTGAATCCTGGCCTTAGTTTTCAGGTCAGCTCTCCTTTTGCTTGACTCTTCATCTCTCTGGATCTCAGAGAAGACAAGATGGATGCATTGACAGGAAGCCATGATGTTAGATGTCAGGGTGCCCTCCCCCTGTTCATCACATAGTGAGTAATCAGTAAATGTGTTTTTTTTCAAAGCTCTTTAAGGAGGGGTTTCTTCAATACTACCAAAATATTAAAAATTTAGCATTCCTTTCTGCTCTCTGATTGCCACCTTGTGCTTATATGTCACAATGGCATCACCAGATACAAACCTTAGTTGATAAGAGAGGCCTAGTTTGGAAACTTAAGTACAGTTATTTGGTTTTTCTCTGTGAAAATCAATAGGAACAGCCAGGGAACTAACTCATTTGTGTTGATCACCTGCTCTAGGCTAGGTCTTTTACATACATTATATGTTATTTAATCCTCACAACAAACTGTTGCAGTAAAAGTAATTGACCACACTTTACAAATAAAAAACAAAAAAGTATTTAAAAAGTTAAGTAATTTATTTAATGTCGCATGGCTTATAAATAGCAAAGTTGGGATTCAATCCTATATCTCTATCTGACATCCAAGTGTCGACATCTACCGTTATAAGGTCAAACTGCCCATTCATATTACCTCATTTAAAGTCCATGCCTGCAGCCTGATGACCCAATGTCAGTCATTTATGACCCATTTCTCTCTTTATGTTAAATATTAGCAAAAGAATAAAATCAGCAGTTGAAATTTGAGTAATGCAATTTTATTATTTTTAAATTTTCCTCTTAAAAGTTTAACAGGTTAGAATATACAGCTAACATTTGGAATTTTGAAAATCAATCTGGATTTTAACTAGTCTATTCTTTAGCTCATCAGCATGGAAAATTGGTAACTTTCTAGGTAAGAATTTCAGTGAACTTCTTTTTCCTATAGAAGTGACGGCCTGGATTCCACAGGTAAGCACCTCTGGAGACAAGAGGAAGATCTGAAAACTGGACCTCAATGACAGTAAGAGTTTCTCAGGTACCAGAAATAATGTCTTGTAGTTAAATGCTACAGACTTTGGAAAGAATTTCATTTATAATTCCATTATTCATATCATCCAAATTTGGTAAAGTGATGATGACACCAGTAGATAAATGATGGGTATGTAATACCTTAAGCAACCACCAAAAAGCTATACTAAAAAACACTATAGATAATCAAAATGTAATTCTTAAAAATGTCAAGTAACTCAAGGCGTAAAAAGAAAAGAGAGAAATGAAACAGAATAAATACAAAAAAATAAAATGGCAAATTATGACCTCACATATTAATAATGACATCACATATAAATGATCTAAATATACCAATCAAATGACAGAGACTGGTGAGTGAATTAAAAAAACATCCAACTATATGTTATCTATAAAAAACTCACTTCAAGTATAACAATATTGACAGGTTGAAAGTAAAGAGAAAGAAAAAGATATGTCATACAAACATTAATCAAAATAAAACATACGTGGCCATACTTACCGTATCTAATAAAGAAGGAATATGCACATTGACCATCACTCCATGACAAAGATGGCGGTGCCCACAGCCAATAAGGAGAGAATATACAAATTAACATGACAAAGATGGTGGTGGCCAGGCCGGGATGCTTGCGTTGTCGCCACAGCAATAATGCAGGTATTCTGCCCCACCCCACCCTCAGAGGGCCTCTGGGCAGGAGAAGGGTCTTCAGCTGAGCTGAGAGGAGAACATGAAGAGGGAAAATGGAGATATGAGAAAATAGTCTTTTGTAGAGAAAAGCTTCTCATAATAAAACTAGAAGATTGAGGCTGTGGAGAGCCTCTGGGCAGCAGGCATAGAGCAGCCAGGCCCCACAGAGAGCAGAGAACCATAGGGAGTAGGCCTAAGCCATCAGGGCTCCCAGATTGGAGAGGGTGCAGATTGGGGTGAGGAAATTCCCCCTCTTACTCCGCACCCCCACCCCGTGCATGAATCTTTGTGCACCGGGCCTCTAGTCTATAATTAATCTAATAAAAGAGTAATATGCAAATTAACCCTCATGCCACTACACCCACAAGCCACGCCCACAAGCCATGCCCACCAACCAATTAGGAGCAAATATGCAAATTAACTCAACTAAGATGGCAGTAGCCACAGAGCTGGAGTTGCCCCGGGCAATGGAGGAAGCCAGGGCCCTCTGGGTCCTGAGCTCTACTCAAGGCTACAAAGTTTCAATTATGGAAAATAAACCCCAGATACCTGCTTCCAGTCATGCACCCAAGTAGGGACCCGAACCGTGAAGGGGATGTGGGCAGCCTGAAAATGGCCTTCAGCCTCTCACCCAGGCTGGCCACATCTCCATGGGGTGAGGGTCCCCACTTGGGGGCTTGACAAGCCAGCAAACAGCCATCAACCCCTCACCCAGGCTGGCCAGGCATGAAAGCAGGTGGACATCCCCTGAGGGGTCCCAGATTGCAAGAGGGCACAGGCCGGGCTGAGGGATCCCCCCGAGTGCACAAATTTTTGTGCACTGGGCCTCTAGTAATCTATAATAATAAAAGCATAATATGCTAATTAGACTGGACAGCCAAATGACCTTCTGGATGAAGCTGGGGCTGCGAGGACTGAGTCCCTTGCATAAATTTTGTGTATTGGGCCTCTAGTATTAAATAAAGTAGACTCAAGTTAAAAGGAAAACTACCAAAGACAGAGAGAGAAAATATATAATGACGAAAGATACTATGCCAAAAGGACATAGTAATCCCAAGTATGTATGCATCAAACAACAGAGCTGCAAAATATGTAAATAAAAAACTGAAAGGAGAAATGGGCAAATTTAAAACAATAGTTAATCCTCTCAACAATTATAGAACTAGACAAAAATTAGCAAGAATATAGAACTCAGCAATATGTCAACCAACAGTATTTAATCAATAGAATATTCCACCCCCACAACAATAGGATGCACATGTTTTTCAAGTGCCTATGGATCAAATGCCAAGAGCATATCCTGGGCCACAAAACAAAACTCAAAAGAATTAAAAGCATACAGACTGCGATGGGTGCCCTGGGGGCTGGCAGGACCCTGACCCCAGGATGGTGGCACTCAGTGAAGTGGAGGCCCCTGTGTCAGAGAAGGCGATGGTGTGGTGAGGGTAGCAGCTTTGCATGCTAGGTGGATGGATGGTTGGAGGTGCCTATATCCTCCTACAGGGAGAGGGGGAAAGAAGGGGAGGAGGAGCTGGGCGCTTTGCAGGGCACTGCCTCTGCTATCCTGCTGAGAAGCTGGGCGGGACTCATTTCTTGAGCCTCTGGCAGCCCTTGTCAGGTCTTTGTGTCCCTGTCCCCTGCCCCATGTCCCAGAGGATCAGCGGCCTTTCCTGGGAGAGGAGTTCTGGGCCTGGGGAAGGGGGCTCTCCCTCTCAGGGTGTGAGGAAGCAGGAAGGTTGTGGGTGCACAGAGAGGAATAGCTTTCTTTGTCTTGGGGACGAGGCTCCGGATGCTGTGGAGTTTCACTGGGAGTTCCACCACTTGCTATGATGTGCACTGAACACCAGAGGGCAGCACAGAAGATGGCAGTATCTGTGATGTGTTGGCAGTGGACAGCAGTGGAGGTGCTACTAGCTCCTATGGGTCCCGATGAGAGTGGGTCCCTGGCAGGATGGTGGAGCAGCTCTCTTCTTAAAGTCCTGAAAATTCTTAAGAAAACATTGCAGTGAGGAGCACATAGAAGCAGACGACCCTTGTCCTATTTTGACAACAACCACCAAGACAACATAGATCAATGCGCTAACCAGTTTTGCTCAGTGGATAGAGCATCGGTCTGCGAACTGAGGGGTCCCAAGTTTGATTCTGGTCAAGGGCATGTACCTTGGTTGCAGGCACATTCCCAGTTGGGGGGGGGGTGTGCAGGAGGCAGCTGATAGATGTTTCTTTTTCATTGATGTTTTTGGCTCTTTATCCCTCTCCCTTTCTCTTTGTAAAAAAATCAATAAAATATATATTTTTAAAAAAAGACAACAAAGATCAAGACAACAAAGATCAAGACAACAAAGACCAGACAAACAAGTCCTGTGCAACCAAAAGTCACACTAGCCTGTTGCCTTGACCACCATCGTGGTCACCGGCTGGAGTAGTGTTGCATCCAGCCCTCCACTTGACTCCCCACTGTGAGATCTCATCCCAGGCGCCTCCAGTCCTTATTTCCTACAGGATTTTTCAATAAGTCCTCGCTGCTTGCCTGGTGGTGGATGGGGGAGAGCCTCCTGCCCTAGATAGGGGGTCCCTCTTACCCTTGCTGGGGGAGAGTCTCCTGTCCTAGATAGGGGGAGTCCCTCTCATCCCTGCAGGGTATCTCGCTGGGGCCTCCAAATGTTGCGGAGGCAACATTTGCAGGAGAGATGAGCCGGATTTTTATCTCTCTGGGGCCTCTAAATGTTGTGGAGGAACATTCTTGAGAATAAGACCACCGACTCCAATTAGGTCTTAAGCAGCAAACGAGGATTTATTGAGCTTGGCCAACTGGCTGCAGCACCAGCCCCCACCGAAGTGAGGACTGACACTACAGCCCCAACCAGATGTAGAAGCAAGCTTTTATTCGCAAAAACGGCAAAAGGTGATGCACAAAGTTTGTTGCTCTGTTTCTCACAGACTCATTAGTTTTGACTAGAGTATGACTATTTTCCTTATCTCTAGCAGTAGCAGTAAGTCCTACTGAGCTGCAAACGAGCTAGGGCAAGCTGACCTTTACAAGGGGTCATCAAAATTCTGTCTTCTGGGAACATTTGGGGTTGAGGAATCTGCTTCATTCCTGCTGGTGGTCAGACCATCACTAGTGTTCTCTGTGACATCAGCACATTTCTCAAGACACTCCTCCTTGGTCAGGTAATTATTGTGGTTCCCACCACAGCCTCCATATACAAACTGCTGGCAGGATCCACCAGTGGCATTGTACTACCACCTATGCATGGAGGCCCCACATTTTCCCACTACTTTCAGAACTTGGCAAAAGTCGTGGACATCACATCCTCTGCTTCAGCCCCAAAGCAGAGCAACAACGCCAGCAGGGCAAGGAGCACCAGGCACTGTCTTGGCCCACACAGCTGTGCCATGACAAGTCCACCAGCCGTGTGCAGGTGAAGCCTCCAGCCGCTGGCCGTTGGGGTCTCGAGATCAGGTGCAAGAAGCCCCTTGCCTCACACGTGCACTGGAGCGCCTTGCGTGCAGGTGTGGATGCTCATCGGGAGTGCGGTTGGCGCTGGCGCCAAAGTCTCCGGAAGAAAGCACCTTTCTCTACCTCCTACGCCCACGATGCAGAAGAATGCTCCTCACTTGCCCCTTGGCCCCCAGTGACACACAGTGACTGCCCCCACCCTACTTCCACCCCGCCCCCCGTTCAGAACCCCACCACACGGCGAATTGCTCAGTGGGGGCTGGAGCCAATGGCGGCTGCCTGGAAGGAGACGTTCAAGGTGGCCACCTGGGAGGGGGTGGGGAGCACCTGGCGCAGGTGCAGGGAGCCCCATCAAATTTCTTAAAAGTATTACTCCTTGGGCAGACAACACTGATAGGCTGGAAGAGTGGAATGGAGGGGGGGGGGAAGGGAGGAGGAAATGAGTTTGTGTGTCTGACATCGCAGATGGGCTGACCCAGGACTCTGGGTGGGACCAAGTGCTGGAGGTGCAGTTAGGCCAGATACTAGACACTCAGGGGTGGCAGACAACAGGGATAGGCTGGACCAGGGCTGTGGGTGGGTGTTTGGGAACGCAGGAGGGCGGACCAATTGCTGGCAGGGCGAGGTGGGGGGGGTGTTCTGCAGTGAGGCCAGAGGGCCCTAGCCAGTGGGGAACAGAGGTGAGGCCAAGTACTAGGGGTGGGAGGGGGGGTGGACTCAGGTTAGGGCCCATTTGGTAGGAAGAATCCGGGAATAATTGCAGGTTGTTCTTTTTTTTATATTTGGAATAAAATGTATAGCAGACTATTACCGTAAAGCTGTGATCCTCGAAAGTGAGCGTGTGCACAAACTTTTCCTTAGTTCTTGTTAAAATTCAGTAACTTTGCCCTGGCTGGTTTTCTCAGTGGGTAGAGCGTCATCCTATGGACTGAAGGGTCCTGGGTTCAATTCCAGTCAAGGGCACATGCCTGAATTGTGCACTCAACCCCCAGTGCGGGGCGTGCAGGAGGTAGCACTCATCATTGATATTTCTCTTACTCCCTCTCCCTTCCTCTCTGAAATTATTAAAAATATTTTTTTAAAAAGTATTACTCCTTTAGGAGTTCCATGTCAAATTAGAATTGAAAGTAGGTGCAATCATCATGCAACTGAGAAATCTTAATAGTAAATGGGGTCTTTGTATTGGTACTAGATTTATTATCAAAAGATTGCCACCTAACATAATTAAAGGTGAAGTATTTACAGAATCTGTGGAAGAGAGGTTGTTATGATTCTAAGAATTGATTTATCCCCATCTGACACTGGCCTCAGTGTTAGAATAAGTTTATTAGTCATTGTTTTTATCACTTGTTTTTATATCATGTTTTTGTTTTTGTACATCATGTTTTTGTTGTTTTTATATCATGTCTTTGTTGTTATTATATCATGTTATTTTTTATTAATCAATTTATATATTATTTTCATATACATTTTACCAATTTTCTTTTGTCTCTGACACTTCTATTATAAAGCGTGAATAGCGATATTAAAATATTTCTTTTAATTAATTTCCTTTCAATGTGCAATGAATCCATGCACCGGGCCACTAGTGATGTTATAAATATCCAGTTGGCCCTTGGCAGAACAAAGATTCCCCACCCCTGAAACAAAGGAGCTCGCTCTCTTGTGTTCTTGGCTGTATTGGGACTTGTGAGACTCTGGGCTTGTGGAGCTCATTTGTTCCATGTGGACCCCACACACACTGGACTAATGAACTGTGACTAGTCTGAAACTAAACCGGACCCAGCTTCAACATGGAAAGGAAATTCTGGACAATGGCTTTGCTTGTCGCTCCACTACAACCCCAGCTATTCTTCTTCTATGACTGGACTAAGGGAAATGGGGCTTTGGGAACCCAGGGGTATAATTCCACAGAAATAAACCTTTCTACCATCTCTCAAAAAAATAAATAAAAGCATACAGAGTACATTCTCAACCACAATGATCAGATTAGAATAACAGAAAGATTACAGCAAAATCTTCAAACACTCTGGAACAAAACAAAAACCATCTAAATAATCCCTGAGTTAAAAAGGAAGTATCAAGAGAAATAAAAAAGTACATTAAAGTAAATGAAAAATAAACATCAAAATTTGTGGAACACAGCTAGGAAGTGCTTGCAGGCACTCCTTCTGTCCTCTGAATCCACCAGCACTGTTCGAGTTCCTTTAACAAATCTTTCTGTTTTAAAACTATTCCTCTTATACCTGCTTCTTCTTTCAACTGTGAGTGGGTAATATTTACTTATTTTTCTATGCCAGCATATGGCTTAGTGCTCAGTAAAAATTGTTTGAACAATTGAACAAAGTAAGTTACGTAACAAAATCGAGGCCAAGGGATCAGGAAGTATTTATGGTGATTCAGTGTAAGCTACATGGGCCCTTATAAAGGAGGCCATTGCACAGGCACAACTCTGAGCAGCTGTCTAGTTTGTCTCACAGGAGAGACTCCTTGAATGTATAGTTGCCAAAAGTGGTATTTGCTTATGAATATGAAAGAGAAAATTCAACAAACATAATTTCATATCTCTGCACTCAGTAAAAACAATTTATTTAGTTAATACAAAATCGGCCCTCTTCTTATTCCTCCACCTCAATTATCCAATTTCTCCCACTCTTTACTTTATTCCTGAATTAATAGATTCATAGAACCATAAAATCAGAGTTCAGAAGTACCATAAAGATCTTTTACTAGTAGTACAAACTTCTATTCAATAACTGGATATGCTATAGTCAGTAGAGGAGTGAGCTGCCAGTGTTTCCCACAGTTGACTCAACTCAGAACTCGGAGAACATTAGTGAGAACAAAATGTAAGGCATAATCTCAGTAACTAAGGCAATGACATAAGAGCGTTTGTAAACTCGCCCCTTCTAAAACAAAAATTTCTACTAACCACCTAAAGGCAGACCTATTCTTGAAAATTAGCTCAAGTCAAGTTGAGTGTGCTAAAAATCAGTCAAAAGTCTTACATGTTATGAGACTGAGTCTATTCTTAGAAAACTAAAAGTATGATAAAATCTTTAACTCTGCAGTCTTGACAGTGTATTTTCAGGATTCTATCGATATGTTTAGATCTTGTTATTTTCCCTCATGATTGGTAACACAGTCAATTGGTTGACATATCTAGTATATTATATTTCTCAATGGCAAAGAGTAAGTGGCTCTTTATATATATGTGTGTCTCTTATGAGCTTGGCAAATTAGTCTCTTAGTGTTTGGTCATATCTTGATGCACTTGTCATTCAGTTTATGAGCCTTTAAAGGGGATAAGCCTTCCTGGAAATCTGGTGGCTATACCTAATTAATATAATTGTCTGGTAGACTCTCCAGATGATCAACTAGCTTAAGTTGCCCAAGTCAACAACTAACTTTATCCCATGCCTTTCCATTCAGATGACAACTTCCTAACAAAAGATCAAACAGCCCAAGCAAATGCTCCTTGGATTTCCAAACTTGCAATAATCCCATTGTAAATTGACAATATCATTAAGTCGAAAATGCATTTATTACATTTAAGCTATGAGATATTACAGCTTAATTTAGCCTACCTTAAATATACTTAGAACACAATATAAAACAAACAAACAAAACATGCTGGCAACACAGTACACTGCAGAGTATGGGTTATTGATTCTCCTGGTAGAATGACTGACTGGGAGCTGCAGGCTGGCTGCTTGGCTTCTGTTAAGAGTGAGGGGACACAGTATTAATGGGGCTGCTTTTCATTCTTTGCTTGGTGCCTTTAGAAATGCTAAAACTTGCCTCCTTTTCCTTTTCTTTTCCCTGATGCTTGTTAGGTTCTTTGGAACTATGCTGAGAAAATATAAGCTTTGTTTTAGTTAAACCAATGTTAAAAGCCTAAAATGGCAAAGTAAAATTAAGTAAAATAACCAAGTAACAATGGCAACAAATAATATTATCTCTGAACTCTTATGTTTCTTTTGTGATAATGAAAAAGAACAAGAAGTACTGCTGTAGCAATCATCACCCCTTATTGAAATCCCAGAAAGGAGGAACTTTTGAGAATGTAAAGCTGCAAGTCAGCTGCAGTTACCCTCCCACTCTGAAGTCAGCAGGCCTAAGGGCTGACTGTGCTCGCCTGCCTTATTCGAGGTGCATAAGAACTGGCATTACTATATCCTACTTAATAGCGCGTGCTTTCTGTCAGGATACTGGATTAAGAAGGGAAAGACAAGTGGAACCTGTTTGTCAAGGTCCTAAAATGGGAGTTTTCCTGGTTATACACATCACATTGAGTATTAGCACCAATAATAGTGGCTACAGTGACAGGATCAAAAGCTTGGCTCTTGGTCTGCTAATTATTAGATAACTAGGGGCCCGGTGCACGAAATTCATATGCTTGGACCTTATGGACTTTTGAGCTCACATCAGCTGATTTCAGTTTAATTCACAATGAAATAATAGCATATTATATATATACTAAGGGCCCGGTGCATGAAATTCATGCACTGGGGTGGGGGGAGTTCCTCAGCCCAGCCTGCCCCCTCTCACATATTGGGAGCTCTCAGGGCGTGTCCTACTAATGGCTTAGGCCCGTTCCCTGCTCCCCTTGGGGACCGGGCCTAAGCTGCAGTCTGGCCTCCCTTTGTGGGAAACGACCAGACTAATCAGGGGAAGCCATCAGCCCCATCACCCACTGCCAGTCACCACTGCCACCAAGGTGTTTTCATCAACACGACTCCAATCCCTTCATCATGAAAAAATGACAACTTTCTTTAGGCATTTTCAAGATGTGTCTTTCATAAGGTATGACATTTCTTTTTTTCTTTTTTTTTTATCCTCACCTGAGGATATGTTTCCATTGATTTTTAGAGACTGTGGAAGAGAAAGGAAAAACAGAGGGAAACATCAAAGTGAGAGGAACACTTTGATTGGCTGCTTCCTGCATATGCCCTGACCTGGACCCCAGCCAGGGAAGAGCCTGCAACCTAGGTACATGGCTTTGGTCAGAATTGAACCCAGACCCTGCAGTCATCAGGCTGAGGCATTATGCACTGAACCAAACCGGCTAGGGCAGAATATGACATTTCTTAGCCCTCCAGCAGTGGACCTTCATTTTTTTTCTCCAGGAGTGTGGTGGAAAAACCCTAGATTGCCTTTTTGGATTCTTATTACCCAAGTTACTAAGAATATTATCAGTGGCATACAGGGAGCTTAGCCAATGAGTGGTAAGAAAAGGTGTTTCCTCTGTAGTTCACTCCGATCACCGGTTCCACCCCTGCCCCTCCAATCCCAAATCCACCCCTGCTCAGACCCCTGAAATCGCTGGCTCCGACCATGCCCAGGCCTCTGCAATCATTGGCTCTGCCCCTGCCCAGGCCTGCAGTCTCTGCCTGAAGCTGCAGGCCTGGACAGAAGACCCCCAAGTCCCTCCAATCTCCGGCTTCACAGAGCTGAGGCCTCTGTGATCACTGGCTCTGATCCAGCCCCCTGCCATCGCCGGCTCTGCCTTTGCCCCACTGCAGCCTGTGGCCAAGGCTACAGGTCTGGGCAGAGGACCCCCAGACTCCTGCATTGCCGGCTCTGCCCATGCCCAGACCCCTGCTATCACAGGCTCTGCCCCTGCCCCTCTGATCACTGGCTCTGCAGAGCCCAGGCATCTGCAATCTCTGGCCTTGCCCCTGCCCAGGCCTGAGGCCTCTGGCCCAGGCATCATGCCTGTATAGGGCACCTTCATACCCCTCTGATCACTGGCTCTGCCCCTGCCCCCTCCGATCACCAGTCCACCCTTGCCCATGCCTGAGGCCTCTGGTGAAGGCCTCTGGCCTGGGCAGGGGACCCCTAGCCCCCTCTGATCACCTGTTCTGCCCATCCGCCCCACCCCCGCCTACCCCGCCACCTGCGTGACTACTTCAGTGGTGGGGCTGAGCCGGACTGTGCACCGCCATCTTGTGGCTATGGGGGCAGCCATATTTGTGACAACGTGACACCTAATTTGCATATTACTCTTTTATTAGATAGGATGTATCCCTAAAGCAGGCTGGCAGAATTCACATTTCTAACTTAGAAATAGTCCTCATCTTCCCTGAGCCTTTCTGATTGATGTTTGGCTCAAATTACATTTTGTTGAAGCTAATTTTGTATTAGAGAGTTTTTAAACCTTGAAAAGGTTATGCGTACATTTACAAAAAATGTGAATTCAGAGCTAAGATATTCTGAGCAACTGCTTGGAGGTGATAGTTGAAAACTAGTGAGTCCTCAAATAAGTGAGTCAGTCTTTTCTACATTTGAATTTTTCTCCTCCCTCCTTCTCAGCTTTTAACTCTTGTTGAGATGCCGAAGTAGTCTGAGTTGGGAATACTAAACAGCACATCTAGAAGGCTAACTTTAGGCTTTTATGCATCTGTAACCATGGCTTCTAAACTGATGATAATAATTGATAAGAGGACCAGCAAGGCCTGATAGACTAAACATCTTTGTTTGTTCTTTTCTTCCGCCTGAATCCCCAGAGTTAATCCAGTCACCCAGGCTGAAAGATCAGCTAATTTCCTTCACCTTCCTCTTTTCCCTCCTTCTGTTGATTTTGCTTGGAAACATTTTTTTTTAGTATGTTTCTGTTTCCTCCATACATACCTACTATTTAGTACTCTACCTTTCCCATGAATCATTGCAAGAGCCCCCGAACTAAAAAGTACAACTGTTAATACTTGCTGTCTTTGGGATATAGATTTAGAGGGACTTTTACATTTCTAGCTATACATTTACATATTGTCTTTGAAATTTGTATGTGGCATGAACTACTTTTGTAATCAGAAAAAAATATTTAATTAGAAAGGAATGGGCAAGGGAAATGTTATTCAGAGAGGCTTCCTTGATGCAATGGGACAGGAGTGGGGTAGGAACCTATGGGAATAAGCACATGTCTGTAACTTCTTCATGTGTAGCATAACTGGGAATCAAACTTTAGTTCCAGCATTGGCTAAAGCTGCACAACTGTCTTCTATAAATAGTTAGAAAAACTCAGTCTGGATTCTTATACAATATCATCTGACAGACAGGATGGAAAAGCATGTTGGTCAGGACTGACAGAAAGAGGGGCGTGAAGGAAGAGGAACAGAAAGGCCTAAACAACTCATAATACGGATTCGTTCTTAACGGGACTACTCAATGTTGGACCCATATGATAGGAATTCCCTTTTTTCCAAGACTCATCATTTAGACCTGTGTTTCTCAACCTGTGGGTCGCGATCCCTTTGGTGGTCAATGACCCTTTCACAGGGGTCGCCTAAGACCATCCTGCATATCGAATATTTACATTTTCGATTCTAACAGTAGCAACATTACAGTTATGAAGTAGCAACGAAAATAATTTTATGGTTAGGTCACAACATGAGGAACTATATTTAAAGGGCCAGAAGGTTGAGAACCCCTCATTTACACTCACTGGTTTACAGTCACCAAGGAGAGTCAGCATGTTTTCCTGACCCACCTCCCCTTCCACGTATCACAGGTGCTATTTATGGAGCTGCCTGGATGAGCTGCCTGTCCCAGGGTCCCGCCCCACGGAGACCTTGTGTACTTTGTGGCATGCTCTCTGTAAGGCTGGGCAATAGTCAAGCCTAGCCAACAGCTGCTACTAGTTTTAAGAAAAAAATGCTAACAAGGGAAGGGAGAGGACAACACAGAAGACGCCTGGGGAAAAGGAGTGTTTATCTGGTGTCCTCACTTCCAATTAAACCCAGGCTGGAAGTGTAGCCCACTAGCTTCTTTCTCACAGCCAAAACAAAGCCTGAAGATTGAGGTTGTCCTTGGACTGTGTGTCAGTTTCCTCTTGGTTCATCTTCCCTGCAATTAGTGCTTATGGGGACTCTGGAATTAGGCCATAGGCTTGTGTTTGCTGAGGCAGGGAGAGGGTTCTGAAAGCCCTTACCAAGCAAGCCTTCACTAAGGAGTACCTGCTCAGCAAGGGCACATGGATTATATTTACAATGAGCAGAGAACTAAGGAAATGAGACACCCTCCCTCAACAGATGTCTGTTGAATGAACAGTAGAATGTGGTGGTCAAAAGCATGAGCGCTGGAGGTTCACCAGGATTCAAGTCCTATTTAGCTGTGTGACCTTTACAAAGCTCTCTAAGTAAGAACACCTGGTTTCTAGTCCAGCCTCTAATAACTGAACTTGCTGGCCAAGTCATTTTACTTCTCCAACTCTCAGTTTTCTCATCCATAAAGTGGGATAATTATACCTGCTTTGTCTACCTTACAGGATTGTCAGTGGGATCAAATGAGATAATGTCATAAAAGCCTTTTGTAAATTAGAATATACTATACAAATGCAAGCTATTATTATAGTTAATTCTAGTGGCTACTAAATAATAAACTGGTAGAACCAACTATTCTATTGTCATCAACCTGAATCTTACAAAGCAATTTCCCAATTCTACCCACTCTACCTTCTAGGCACTTCCACCTACCTTCTCCCATGACTTTAGTAAAATACAAGAGAGAGTAATAATTTTCCTAATTAACTTTCTCAATTAGAGTCCTATGAAAATGTCTCCAAAGACAAAGGGAATGCGTAGCAGAGTGTGTACTGTTCTGTGTAGGCCTGCTCTCTATTCCCCAGATAGTTTTGGTTTTGTTTGTTTGTTTCAGTGCTCTGAGTCTAAGGTAAGGTGACCAGACGTCCCACTTTTGGCGGGACAGTCCCGATTTTTAACAATTTGTCCTGCGTCCCTCGGCGTTTTAAAAAAGTCCCGATTTTTGGAAAGAATGCACGACAAGCTAGGGAACAGCGGGAGAATGGGAAGGGAATATACGGTTTTCGGCGGCAAGTGGTCAATGGTGTTCCGCTTTACCAATGTTAAAATCTGGTTACCTTAATCTAAGGTTATTTTACATTGTCACTTGGGTGTACATCAGCAGGCTAGGATCTGGCCTTCTGTTTGCCAGAGTTGGCCAGGTGAGCATACAAGGGTTATAGTCCCCTTGTGCCCTCATTTTCTCCGATCTGTAAATTTAGGAGTTAAAGTAGATGACCTGTCAGTCTCTTCCAGTCATAAGAGTCTGGAATTGGGTTCCCTGACTCTGCTCACTCATGACAACTTTCTTTAAACTTTTTGGTACTGGGCATGTGCAGTTTCTGTTAGGACGAGTTAAGAGACAAGGAAAAAGTCACAAACACAGTAATCCCAGGAGGTACCTGTTAAGCTTCTTTCCAAGTCCTTTTCCCATCCCCTCTTCTCTGGAGTGGGTTCAAAGTCTCTTTTAAAAGAGGCGGACCATTGGTGAGAATTGGGAGGTCAGAGTACATTTGGAGTGAGAATCCTCAGCCCCATTTATATTATCTGCAACATAGGTAAGTTAATTACCTCCAGTCTCAGTTTCTCCATCTTTAAAATGGAGCTAACATTTGCCCTATTTACTTTATTAGGTTTATTGTTGGGACTAAAGTAAACTGCTAATGTCAAAGTGCTTCGTTATTATTTACAATACAACAAAGATTGATTCTGGAATCTGAGGGCATAACCAGCACTTAAATCCATGCAGACTGAAACCCAAAAATAGAATCATAATTGCCCAGAGCCTAGAGTAAAAGCATTTCTAGCTGCCTATCCATCCTTTACATCTCTACGGCAAATTCTTCTCAGGACCTTTGTATTGAGTTAGTTGTCGAATGTTCCCATTCTCAGATGATTCAGGCTTACTTTCTTTAAAGTGCCTCATCTCTAACACATAACCACCACTATATTTAGAAACCTCTGAGCAGAGCCTGGAATTTGGAACTGCTTCCTGCAGCTGAGCTCCATAGGTGCACAACTGCCAGCCATTTCTCACTGTGAGTCAGCTTGATCCAGCAGCACAACAGGTCTGTAACAGGAGTTCACCCTGGCTGGGGTGAGCCAGCTCACCTATATGCAGAAGACTAGCTAGGTAAGTCACATCATCATTCAGCCTAATTACCCTTAATGGGTTTATGGCTACCTGCCTGGAGAAAGAGAAGAACTTTCAAAATTCTGTGAATAAATTTTCCATTTTGTATTCCACACACTCTCTCTCTCTCTGTGTGATCTCATTCATTCCTACTCTTTTCTGATGTCTTTTGCCTGAGGTTGAAGCTATCATCTGTTTATTGCACTAGCACCTCACACTCAGCAGGTGCCAGGTGGAGGTCCTCACCCATGCACCCACAAACTAGCTACTCCTCTCCTGGTACTTCCCAACGTTCAAAATTCCAAAACAAAGCGATGGTCCTTGACATCTGCTCCCCACCACCAATCTTTCATCAACCTCCAGCAGCTCCAATATCTCCGAAATTCATCTACTCTCCGTTCCTGCTGCCACTCGCCTAATTCAGGCTGTGATTATCTTTTGCCTGAATTAATGCAAGAGCCTCCCGACTGGTTTTCTTACTTTATTCCTGCCTCCTTCTGATCCAAGTTCCACAACAGAGATGTTCTGAAGTCTGCAAGCCAGAACATGCCACTTGTTCCTTGCTTAAATGGTTAAATGGCTTCCCAGTGCTCAGAGAAGAAAACGCAAGCTCTCTGACACCATCTTCCAGGTCCTGCATGATCTGGCGGAGCTCACATCTCTAGCCTTACCTCTCACCACTCCCTCCCTTTCATCCCATGTTCTGGTCCAGTAGCTTTCACCCTTGGCTACACATTAAAGTCACCTGGGAAGCTTTTACAATAAACCCAAGGCTGGGCTCTATCCAACACCAATTAGATCAGGACCTCTGGCAGTGGAGCCCTACCCGACTGCTCCTCAGTTCCTGCAGAGCACCATACCCTCTCCCATCTTTTACACACTCTTTTCTTTAAACATGCCTCCCCTCCTGACACCTAGCTGACTCATTCACCCTTCAGACCTCACCTTGGGCATCGTGTTGTCCTCCAAGCCCAATGCTTCAGGTCTGGGTTAAGTGTCCTCTTGCATGTGCTTCCAGATCAATCATCCTGTACTTCTCCTCTGGCAGTAGCACCTATCACACTGCTGCATCCTCACCTCTACACTCTGACTTTGAGCTCTAGGAGAGCAGGGACAGGGCCTGCCTTGCTCGTCATTGTATCCCAAGCATCTAGTACAGTATCTGACACAGTGACTTTATAAAGTTACCCTGGTTATCCCAGATTTGACCATGTCTCATAGCAGCAGGGGCTCTGTTCAGATCCATTTCTGAGTTCCTTTACTCAGTCATTTATAAATTCTTCCAGCAAATACTTGAGAATCTGGTATGTGATCGTTATTAATTGTCCTGAAATAAATTGGACTTCCTCAACTAAAAATTCCCCACAACTTGGGCCTGAGATATATCTGAGGGAGGCAAGGAAAGGGTCTCATAAAGTTTGCCTGGTTCATAGAACCTGGAAGCTTCCGCTGTTTATTCTCACTCCAACCCTATTTCACATAGGGAACCAGGCCAAGACTTACTCATGATCCTTTCCAAGGGTTGTTTCTCTGGATGCTTAAGACCTTGAATGAGTTAAAAAATGGAGAGGATTATAGTAAACTCTGAGTTGATGACCCCAAGGATAAAAACTGGCTCCTTAAACATCTATAAGTAAAAGCACAGGCAAGTATCACTCAATGGGCCTCTGTTCCCTGCCCCCAACAACTTTAGGGGTCCACCAGTGGCCAGCAGATGGCCAGAGCCCAGCATAGCCTGGTGTGCAAATTTCCAGGCTGCACTACCACCAGGAAGACCTGGCAATGTTCCAACTTCACCTCAGCTAAAGGACCCACCAAGAGTAAAACTAATCAAATGGGAGTGCAAGGGAGGGAGAGACGAAAGGACAGGAGACAGAGGCAAAGAAGAAACTTTCATTACAGCAGAGATAGTAATGAAACTGGATAACATTGCTTGAGTGTTCTTAATGTGTCAGGCATGGTGTTGAAGTGATTTAATCCTCAGAAAAAACAACTTGAAGCCCTAGTCACTCGTGTAAGAGCAACCCTGTGTTCTTGGCCATGATGCCAAAAATCTGTGCAGGGGGTCAAGTGAAAAGGAAGCTGATGGGCTTGGGGCTCTGGGAAGGGCTGAACAATTGGATTGCCTACTTTGCTGAAGGTGGGTTCAAGGAGGCTTTAAAGATATGGAGGTTTGAAGAGAAGAAAGTGGTACCAAGCTGGAGATGTTTGGGAGCCCTAGAATATAATGATGATGGCCCAAATATGGCTCTGCTGGTATCTGGGTAGTGTAAAGGGGAAGTGAGGAGGGAGTTATGAGCTTCCACAAACAGGTATTGAGCTTTCTATGTGCTAGGCAAGACTTTAGACTCTGTGGACACAGTGGTGACCAGGACAGCTAATGCCATGTGATCACAGAGCTTATGTCTCTGTAGGTGTGACAAACAACAACAATCAATTGGCACGTTCACAAGAAAAATGCCTGAAGTGACAAATGCTGACAAGTGATGGAGAGGCTACTTCAGATTGGGCAATCAGGAAGGTCTCCTTGAGACAATGCCATTTGAGTGGGATGTGAAAGGCAAGCAGTCAGTCATGCAAAAATCAGGGGGAAACAGCATTTCATACACATGGGCCCTAAGTGGGAACAAGACTGGAAGAAGAATGAGGCCAGAGCACCCAGCATGTAAAGACCAACCAGAGAGGGGTGTGGAATGAGGTCTGAGAGGTGGGTAAGGATGGCTCATGTGAGACATTGTCCACAGTTTGCGGTTTAGATTTTGATCTGGTCTAGTGGGAAGCTGTGAGGGTTTTAATTAGGAAAGGGATGATCTCTGTGTGTGTGTGTGTGTGTGTGTGTGTGTGTGTGTGTGTGTGTGTGTGTAATAGGTTAGAGAGGGGAAATGGGTCCCAGCAGAAATAAACCATTTTCCACAAGAGGTTGTTGGGTTTGATTTTGTTTTGCTTTATTCAGATCTCAAAGTAGAATGCATTTCTAAGGGTCAACTGCCAAGGTCAAGAGTAATCTGAGGAGTCTGTCTGCTCCCTGTGGTTGTTTGTGAGGAAGTCAGAGAGGCACAGAGCAAACCTCTTATTATGGAAAGGAGGGCGTGTGTGTTTTTCGTTTATATTGAAACACAGACAACAGAGTGTATTTGTTTGCTTCTCTCCCTGTGGAGGGTGTGCCTCCAACTGTACCCCATCAGAAGTACCTAGACCTGCTTTCCTGGAATCTTTATCCTCCTAACAGTTTAACAAATTAAGCCCTATATAATTTCCTAAGCTGATTTCCCCAGGGCTCTGGCTTGGGGAGTTCCTTTTCCTGTCATAGGAACCAGCACTGACTTCGTTTTCCTTTCCTGCCCCCAACGCTAGGGCAATAGATATGGGAATCACTTCCCTGACTCCACACTGCCCCCTCCGCAGGCCTCAGATTGCCCCTGTGTGCACTGCATTCCTCCTGTTCCTTTGGTCGTCCAGACTCCTCATTTTCACCAGATTTCACTTAGACAACATGCTGGGGTGAGGGAGGTGGTGACCTGGGTGAGGGCAGCCCACAGAGATGCCTTTGCACTCTGATAGCCACTTGACTTCCCAAGCCCAGAGCAGTGGGCAGGCTGTGCCTTGTCCCAGCCTGGGTTTCATATGTAGAGGTTGCCAGCAGAGCCCCTATGAATGTGGTTGATTCAGAGCAGAGAGCCCATTTTTTCTGACTCCTTCTTTAGTTCTGGTTGCCATGACACTGCACTGGAAGCCATCATACAAGAGTGGCTTATGCTGAGTGAGGACACCCTATGTGCTTAACTCTGTGCTAACACTTCTAAAAGTCCATCATTAAGATCCTCATCATCTTCCTACAGAGGAAGAATCTTTATCTCCATTTTTATAGAGGAGGCTCTGAAGTTTGAGTAACCTGCTTGCCTAAAGTAACAGAGACAAGATTCTAGCCCAGGTAGCCAGCTTCCAAAGTCTCAAGGAGCTTTTCCATGATATACCTACCATGGCTTAACCTTCGTTTCTCCCTCGCTATGATTTCAATCTCAAGGTGACATTCTGACACAGTTTACTTTTGGAATGTCAATTCCAAAATTTTTCACCATGGACTTGACTACTCTAAGATTCTTTTTCAGTATGGGCCCTGGGAAGATGTGGAGGAAGTTCTGATGGATGATGTTGAATCTGAGGTTCTAAATTGCTCACAAACAACCTTGCCCAATTAATGGACTTTTAAGTGCCACACATGGAAGTGTTACCAATGTTTATAGATGTAAAATTATAGATGTAAAATTGACAATACTTAACTGTTCTATCCATTTATTTTTTATTTTTTTGCTTCAAACATTTTACTATCAAGAAGGAAGGAAAGAAGGAACAGAGGGGAATAAAAAAACAAAACAATGGGTCCTAGCTGGTTTGGCTCAGTGGATAGAGCATAGGCCTGGGGACTGAAGGATCTCTGGTTCCATTCTGGTCAAGGGCATGCACCTCGCTTGCAGGCTCAGCCCTGGTTGGGGTATGTTCAGGAGGTAACCAATGCATGTGTCTTTCTCACATTGATATTTCCCTCTCCGTGTCTCTCCCTTCCCTTCCACTCTCTAAAAATCAATAGAAATGATATCCTTGGGTTAGAATTAACAACAAAAACAACAACAACAACAACAAAATGACACACACAAAAACAACAGAAACAACAACAAATACACATACACAAAAAAACCCCCAAAACAATGGAATAGGGGGAAAAAGAAGAAGAAGAAGAAGGAGGAGGAGGAGGAGAAGAAGAAGAAGAAGAAGAAAAAGAAGAAGAAGAAGAAGAAGAAGAAGAAGAAGAAGAAGAAGAAGAAGAAGAAGAAGAAGAAGAAGAGAAAAATAATTGTTTAGCTTTGTCTCTGGCCAACTAAGCTAATAAGCACCCTATCCTGAGGATCTCACTATAGTCATATAGACCATTCTTAGACTTGAATTCTTGTCTAGCTAAAGCTCAAGACTTCATGTCTGTAGTGCATGGTTAATTTAACAAAGATTAATGGGTTGGATCAAATATGGTCCAGTATATACAGAAGATACCAATATTTAGCCATTGTAACGTTGACAGTCCCACAGTTTTATTCCTTGTTGAGGTGTGAGATCATTTTTTAGTGAGACTGAGATTTTAGAGACTTGAAAAAAAAATTGATGTCATGATTCTATGAGTTCCTGGGGAAACATATGGAATTTTTTGGCTATATATTCTTGGTTTTATGGTTCATTTGGCATCTCTCCATGCTAAATTTGAAAGCAAATGTCAAACATAATTATTATATATGTAAAAATTCATCTCTCAGGGCTTTTATTCCTCATCTGGAAAATCCAAGGGTAGACCAGATGCTCCCTAAATGGCTTTCTAACACTTGTGTTCTCTGGTTTATGTATTTGGACATTGCATTTCACTTTCTGTTTACCATAAACTAAAAAAAGTGAAAAAGGATAATATCCAGTCTTCAGTTTCTTAACCACCTTATAGTTGACCAACAAATTGATGTCTAAAGGATTATGTTACTTTAGACTAAATAAAAAGAACAGAAGACACCTAGATTATGGCCTTCTCGATGAAGTTCATGCCATTTAGAATGACTGCCCTGTGTCACAGACAAAAGGATTTTTCCATACCTTTTATTTTAAGGAATTAAAATAAGGTTCTAAGCCAAAGACAGCTATGGTATTCAAGCTTTATTTGTGTTTTCACCCAGAGTGTGTATTGTTTTTTCGGGGAGGTGGGTGGGTTTGAGAAAGCTTTCTATAAATTACAGTTACATAGGCCTCTTTTATTTTTAAAGTCATGCAATATTGGAAATAAACTCTCCAGTGCTGAAGTGTGTGTGAGGTGATATTTAGTACCAGCACCATTTTGTGGTTAAGAGCAGAAGTCTTAGATTTCTGTTTTGCCACTTAATTAGCTGGGCAACCTTGAGCACATTATTTTATCTCTATGAATCCTCATCTATGAAATGGGGTATATTATCCTTCCTTCCTTCCTTCTTTCCTTCCTTCCTTCTTTCCTTCCTTCCTTCCTTCCTTCCTTCCTTCCTTCCTTCCTTCCTTCCTTCCTTCCTTCCTTCCTTCTTTTTTTCCTTCCTCTAATTTTTCCTTCAGCAAGTATTTTTTTGAGCACCTGCAATATGTGATTCAAGGCTCTGGGAATAAACACAGTAATGAACAAAGTTCCTTTTCTTATGTACCTAATAATCTAGTTGAGTGAAATAGATAAAAATAAATATGGATGGCAGGTGGTGAGTGCAGTGAGCAGAGTAGGGATATGAAGGATGGAAGGAAGCTATTTAGAAGGGCTGGTCAAGGATGGTGACATTTGAGCAGAGGTATAAACTAAGTATAAAGAAGAAGATTGCAGGTGGGAGGAACAGCAAGTGCAATGACCCTAAGGTGGGAGGTATACTTTGAGTGACTAGTTAAGAAGAGTAAGAAGGTCCAGTTGGCTGGAACATTACCCCATGTAAATAAAGTCTTTCAACTTTACTCTAAATAGTTGGGAAGCTACTGGAGGGTTTAAGCAAAAGAATAGTAACATAATCTGGTGTATGTGAAAAGAATCAACTTTCCAGATGTTTTAACATTTGATTTGACTATGTGTTTAAGGATTGACTTCTCAGACATGTGGTAAGATTGACATGAGTTAATGAGCAGTGTATGTGAATTACTTAACTGAGTGTCTTGGCAGTAGACTCAAGAGGTAGCTCTTATTATTATACTAGTAGTGAAGTTGATAGCCCATTACTACTAGTAAGAGTCTACACTGATGATGAGAAAGCATCTATCTGGGGCCCAGGGAAACAGAGAGAGAAAAACCAGCATTTCTTGAGCGCTCACCCTGTGCCTATGCATGTTTAGACCAGATACAATATAAAACAAAGCAGCAAGCTTTGAGGAAGGAAAAGCAATGGCATCTAATAAAAAAATGTTTCTGTACCTTATACCAGTCTTGTCATGGTACTCAGAGCTAGTCACACTTTAGGTTGAGGTCACTAGTAAGTGCACATTTTAAACTGGAAGAGTAGCATCAGGCCCTATTCACCTTGATATAATTTTATAGATCAGATAAACTAGCTGGCAATCCCAATGGCTCTGGAATCTGATGGCCTGTTCCAAGTTCAGTTCAACCAATTACTAGCTGTGTGGCTTTGGGCAAGGTACTTAACCTCTCTGTGCCTCAGGTTTCCCATCTCATGGATGATAGTGATAACTATCAGTGTTTATGTGAGCTAAAAACAAAGAAATGCATACATAATACTTTATCTGACATAATTATATTATTTGCAAAGTTAAGTTAATTAGTAAGCCAATCAGAAGCCCTTTGAAGGTGTGGAACCCAGGAATGGTAAGTTTTCAGAAGAAAGCAAAGGGCCCCAAATGGTATGGTGCACAGAAAAAGCAGGGACCCCTTCAGTCCACAGGTGACTCATCACTGAGCCAAACTGGATAGGACCCCAAAACTTAATTATTAATAACCTCCGTTGACCAGGAATTTTACAGATAATATAAACAATTGATTAACACATATTTTGCATGTTATGTGCATTAAATGCTGCTTTCTTACAATAAGCAATCTAGGGAAAAGAAAATGTTATTAAGGAAATAAGAAGAAAGAGAAAATACATTTACAGTATTTATTGAAAAAACATCTATGTGTAAGTGAACCCATATAGTGCAAACCCCTGCTGTCCAGTGGTCAATAGTATCTTGAAAAGAAAGTGAAGAACTCCCTTTTAATCTAGGACAAAGGAAGGAGACAGGGCGTGCGCTGAAAGAGTAACAAAAGCACACTCTGCCTGCTTCCCAATGTTGCCAGAGACCCTGTCTGGCAAAAGAGTGTCACCTTTAGGTTTGGGCACCTGGGTATGATACAAGGCCTTTGATTCTCTGAAAGAAGATGTCTCCATCCGTGCTGTGTACCTGTACCTTGCTTTAAGCCAATTTGGTAAAGAAATTAGGTAAGACAGGTTAGAATGGCATCGTTGGTGCTGAGGGCCTTTAGAGTGCATTTATTTCAAACCCCTCATGGAGCAGATGCAGAGTTTTCTGTCCAAGAGACTTGCTCTTGGCCACACTGATAGTCAATGGCATAGCAGGGACCAAACCCATCCAGCCTTATTTCTAAACCAGTGTTAGTTCTATCCTCCTATTCTGCCTCTGCCACAGAGGAAAATTAATAGGTAGAGATTTGATTGTCAAAAAAATCACAATAGAATTTATTTTAAATTGTCAGTTATCTTGGAGGCAAGATGTTTTTTAGAAATATAATGCAAGCTACATATCTTTGTTAAAATTTTTAGTAGCCACAGTCTAAAGAAGTAAAAGGAAACAGATGAAATTAATTTTAATAAAATATTTTATTTAACTTAATATATCCAAAACATTATCCTTTCAACATGTAATAAATATAAAAGTATTAATAAGATATTTCACATTCTTTTGCATGCAATGTTTTCAAAATCTTATGGAATCTAGCCATTTGAACTAGCCACATTTCAAATGTTCAGTAGCCACACCTGGATAGTGTCTACCATATTGGGCAGCAGAGCCCAAAAGCATAAAGACTATGGTTTAGTCTTTGTCTTACAATTTAATTTTTAAAGCATTCTTAAACACCTCTCTATATTTATTACAGAATGGGTGATTCAATTTAATTTTTAAAAATTCCTTTTAAACTCAATGTTATGTATCTAATCTAATAAAAGCATAATATGCAAATTACCCCTCTGTTACACCCACAGCCACACCCACCAACCAATCAGGAGCAAGTATGCAAATTAACTCAACTAAGATGGCGGGGCCACAGAGCTGGAGTTGCCCCAGGCAATGGAGGAAGCCAGGGCCCTGTGGGCCCTGAGCTCTAATCAAGGTTACAAAGTTTCAATTATATTAGATAAACAAACCCCAGATTCCTGCCGGGCTGGGACCTTGGGTTGCCAGGGGCAACCCAGGCTTCAAGCAGGGGACCAAGGCAACAAAGTTTCAATTATAGAAGTTAAATAAATCCCAGATACGTGCTTCCAGCCAGGCACCCAAGTAGGGACCCGAACCTCGAAGGGGCTGTGGGGAGCCTGAAAATGGCCCTCAGCCCCTCATCCAGGCTGGCCACACCCCCATGGGGTGAGGGTCCCCACTGAGGGGCTTGGCAAGCCTGCAAACAGCCATTAGCCCCTCACCCAGGCTGGCCAGGCACGCCAGCAGGTTAATATCCCCGAGGGGTCCCAGACTGCAAGAGGGCACAGGCCAGGCTGAGGGACCCCCCCCCCCCCGAGAGCACAAATTTTTGTGCACTGGGCCTCTAGTTTATTACATAAAATGAACAAATATCTATGACTGTGTTTCATTTATTTAGTCATTTCTTTAGTTATTTATCAAATACATTAATTGAGCATCTCCTGTGCCAGGCACTGGGGGCAGAGAAATAAATATTACAGATAATGTCTCTACACCTAGGGAGCTTCTATTTTAGGGGAGAGACAGACAAACAAATAAACTAACAAGGAAGCACAAGCAACAAAAGAAAAAGAAACACATTTGTGTTTCAGAGGACACCATTAAAACAGTGAAAAGACAATCTACACTGCAGAATGGGATTAAATATTTACCAAACAAAAAGAACTTATATCAACTCAAAAAATAAAAAGGAAAGTAATGTAATTAAAACATGCACAAAGATTCTGAATAGACATTTCTCCAAAGCAGGTATAAGGGTGGCCAGTAAGCATATTAACATGAACCATCAGGGAAATACAAATCAAAATCACAATGAGATACTGTTTTATACCCACTAGGATAGTTATACTAAAAAATACAGATAATAATAAGTGCTGACAAGAATGGGGAGCAATTAGAACCTTTATACACTACTGGAGGGTTATGTTAAATGGTCCAGCACCTTGGGAAATAGTATAACAGTTCTACAAAAGGTTAAACATAAAAATACTTTATGACCCAGCAATTCCACTCCTAGGTATACTCATAAGAAATAAAAACACATACTTGCACAAAAATGTTCATAGCAGAATTATTCATAATACATAAAAAGTGGAAACAAGTCTGGCTAGTGTGGTTCAGTGGTTAAGTGTCAACCTAAGAACCAGGAGGAGGTCATGGTTTGATTCCAGGTCAGGGCCCATGCCTAGGTTGCTGGCTCTATCCCCAGTGGGGGGCTTTCAGGAAGCAGCCCATCAGTGATTCTCTCATTTTATTGATGTTTCCATCTCTCTCCCTCTCCCTTCCTCTGTGAAATCAATAAAAATATATGAAAAATAAAAAAATAAAAAGTGGAAACAACACAAATGTTTATCAACTGACAAATTGATAAAGAAAATGTAGTAGATTCACATAATAGAACTAGAGGCCCAATGCATGAAATTCGCGCAAGGGGCTTGGCCCTGGAGGCTCCTGGCCCCATCGCCCTGCCCACTGGTCATTACAGAAGCATTCCACCATCTGGCCTAATTAGCATATTAGCGCTTTATTATATAGGACACTGTGTTTCCCCGAAAGTAAGACACCCCCTGAAAATAAGACCTATGTACAGTTTTGTCTCTCGCTGAAATATAAGACACCCCCAAAAATAAGACCTCCCCGGAAATAAGACCTCCCCAATAATAAGGCCTCCCCGAACATAAGGCCTCCCTGATAATAAGCTCCCCGAAAATAAGGCCTCCCTGATAATAAGGCCCCCCAAAGCTACCATAACTCTGGACTCTGGGCCGTAGCAGCAGGCACTGCCACACAGCTCACTGTTGACCGCAGTGTAACCAGAGCAGGCAGGAAGTGCGAGGTCTCTTTTAATCAGAGAGCTCACATCGCCACCAGGACAAGCTGCTGCCTGCTGCTCGCTCTGCCCTGACGCAGTCTGGCTGACTCACAATTAGACAGTGAGTGGTGTGGGGCAGGAGTGGGGCACACTGTGTGGACACACAGGTAATAAATTTCCTTTTTTTCTGTTCAACAATACATGTGTACCGTATTCTTCATGTAAAAATAAGACATCCCCTGAAAATAAGACCTAGCGCATCTTTGGGAGCAAAAATTAATATAAGACACTGTCTTATTTTTGGGGAAACAGGGTATTACTTGGCGATACAAAGGAATGAAGTATTGACCTAGCCAGTTTGGGTCAGTGGATAGAGCATCAGCCTGAGGACTGAAGGGTTCTGTGTTTGATTCTAGTCAAGGGCCCATTGAAGGTTCCCTGGCCCTGGTTGGGGTGCATGCAGGAGGCAACCAATCATTGCATCTCTTTCACACTGATATTTCTCCCTGTCTCTCTTTCTCCCTTCCACCCTCTCTAAAAATCAATGGAAAAACATCCTCAGGTGAGGATTAACAAAACAAAACAAAAGGAATGAAGTATTGATATACACTATAAGTGAGCCCTAAACTATTATGCTAAATGAAAGAATCCAGTAATAAAAAAAACATATAATTTAATTTATATAAAATATCCAGAATTGGCAAATCTATAGAGATAAAAGTAAATTAGTAGATGCCTAGGGCTGTGGCTGGGGTGGGATAGTAATGGAGAGTAACTGCTAATAGCTACAAGGTTTCTTTTTGGATAATAAAAATGTTCTCAAATTGATCATGGCGGTGGTTGTGCAGTTCTGTGTATATATGAAAAAAACATTGAATTCTATACTTTAAATAGGCAAATTAAATAGTTTGTGAATTATATCTTAACAGAACTGTTAATACATTTATGTAGAGTATATATCAATGGAAGAAATGTTCATAATAATGTGAATAATTTGGAATTTGTAAACTATATTATAATTATTTGGAAAAGAAATGAAAAGCTCCAACATAAGTTCTGTTAAGAAATCCACTGACTGCTAATGAAGGTTGACTATGGTTGATGGTAGATGGTAGACTATGCTAGATGCTAGACTAGGGTTGATGTTTTGTTTCCTTTGATGAGCAAACCTTAGTTTTATAGTAGGGGGAAATTTTTTAAATGGAAGAAATGAGATCTTACTTTCAAAATAGTTGCCTTATTAAATATTGTCAAATAAAAAGCAACTGAAAAGAGTTTCCACTGCCATTCTACAGAAAACAAAAGTCTGACTGAGACTAGAAATGTCATTTTCCATGCTCCCTCCTACCTCCTGTTCTTCCACCCCTCAGGCCCATAAAAGAAAATGGATCAGAAAGCCCTGAGCAAGTGAAACCCAGAAATGTGCTGTGTTTACATCTGGCAGCCTCATGCCCTGGAGGTGAGGGACAGATATGCCTTCTGACAGTGAAAGTGGAATGAGGGAGGCCTCTGCCCCACTTGGAGGCAAGAGTTAGGGCCCATGCCAGGTACATGGAGAAGTTTTATTTTGTCCGTGGGCACATACTATATGCTTATCTCTACTGAGGAAACCAGCTTTTCCTTCTTACACCCCAAGAGGTGGAGCCAGTGCTGGCTCAGGTCCCTGGTCCGGCTTAGACTTCCCAGCTGGCCAGCCTCCAGGCCAGCCAGTTGTCCATCTCTCTCTTAGAGGCACAGCTTTGACAAAGTCCTTGGCCCACTTTGGAAATCCCTTTTCTTTTGCTCTCCCAAACAAAATTAATTTGAAACGGTTGAGTTTATCTGACATTTTTTCTCACGTGTTCAGTTGAAGGGGGAAGGTCTCCTGGAGACAGTCCTCAGGCTGTCCCTTGGAGTTCACATCATTCCCCAACACTGAGTCTGCACTGCATCCAGAGGCACACACCTGGGAGGGAGTGTTCTCAGAACCAATCTGAGAATTGTCCCAGTGAGCTGTTAGCATGGGAAAGTTTTATTTTGGAATATCTCCAAGAAAAATTGTACTCAATGCGGAGAAGTTGCAATGAGGCAAATTGTCCTACCATCAGAAAGAAATTGTAATAAGTGGAATTTTCTAACGTGCACATTGAGGGGGTGTTTCATCCTAAGAAGTTTGTGTTACAAGTTTGTTTCAGACATTATCAACTTATAAATGCAAAACCATTTTCCTCAACAATGGTATGCCTGCCACTGTTCTAATTTTTTCTCAATAATTATATTATACTAGGGGCCCGGTGCACGAAATTCATGCATGGGGGGAGGGTGGGGGTCCCTCAGCCCAGCCTGCCCCCTCTCACAATCTGGAACCCCTCAGTGGATGTCCTATGATGGCCCCAGTCTGCCAGGCACCTTTTGTGTGTGTGTGTGTGTGTGTGTGTGTGTGTGTGTGTGTCACTACTGGGGACCTGCCCCCAGCCGCATCTGAGGCTCGGAGCAGTCCTCCTGTGTGTGTCTACCTGCTGGGGGCCTGTCCCCAGGCTTGGAGCAGGCACCCCCTCTATGTTGATCTCTCAGACTCTTGCCCTCCCCTGCATGTTGTTCTCTTTTTTGAGCTGTGGCCAGGGCTGGGTGCTGCCTGCCTCCCAAGCTTGCCTACTGCCCATCTTCCTCCAGCCACCAGAAAGCAGGGAAAACCCCGCCTCATGGTCAGGCCAGCCTTTTCCTGCTCC
>PVJC01016281.1:0-33908 GCA_004026665.1 Murina feae | reverse complement strand
CCCCCCCCCCCACCAATGTTCCTGTCCTTGTTGCTGTAATTTGACAGTCTGTTTGATGCTGCAGTCTTTGCCACAGATGTAGATGGTGGAGGGCAGTTCCTCCTTTAAATTGACTGGGTTTGTGGGAACTCAAATGCTGTCTATATTCCCAAATAGCCAAATGGGACTTTGGCCAGGAAAAGACCAACATCATAGCCATGTAATGGATTTGGGGAGGCAAGTAAGAGTTCTCTTAAGGAACAACTCTGACTTGTGTATTTTTCCAATACACAGTCTAGCAATCCAGAAGAAACTTCTAGTCATAGTCTGATCTTCCTTTATGCTCTGAAATGTGGTTTATGTGAATTCTGGTGTGCCACTAGAGGGCAGCAAAAGAATAAATATTTCCCTGTACTTTTTTTGAAGGATGTTAGTAGGTATTTAAAAATAAAAGTACAGCCCTGACCGGTTTGACTCAGTGGATAGAATGTGGGCCTGTGGACTCAAGGGTCCCAGGTTCGATTCTGGTCAAGGGCATGTACCTTGGTTGCGGACACAACCCTGATGTGGAGTGCGCAGGAGGCAGCTGATCGATGTTTCTAACTCTCTATCCCTCTCCCTTCCTCTCTGTAAAAAAAACAATAAAATATATTAAAAAATAGAAGTACATGTAAATATAGATTTATGCTATACATATTTATATTTAACATATTTCAAATATATCTCTATGTATACACACATACATACACATACATAGTGAGACAGAGAGAAAATCTAATTAAGCCAGACATCTACTTCATTGCCTTTAATTTACAAAATAATAAAGTTAAGATAAAAGTTATTAAAAATAACAGTTATTAGCCTGTACATGTGAGGGCATTTTCAGATTCTAATATGTAGTTTGGGGATTTGGCAGAAATTTTCAAATGAATCTTCAGAAAAAGAAGTGAATGTTAATAGCAAAGTATAAGCTAAAGAAAATACCTTTGAGTAGAAAATTGTTAAGATTGAGAAATTTCAGACATGCTTACTAGTCTTAGTGAATCTTTTGAAAACATGTCTTCAAATTTTCAGTTCTCTCTTAATCAAGATCATTTACACATTTTCCAAAGGCCTACTTCTCTTAGCTTTGAAGTAAGGTCAGTGCCTATTTGAAATGAATAAGCATCTCTGATCCTGATGAGATAATGTGATAGGTGCAGGATATAGTTGTAAGCTAGGGTTTACTCCACAATGTTCAAAGAGCTGAAACATTCCCCACTAGTCACCCTTTTGATTACCTTCACCCTAAGAATTATCCTCAAGATTAAGCAAAAGGTGAAAATACCTTCTGCTGCTTTTTTCATATCCCCAGATGGTACTAAAATAATAATTATAACAGTAAAATAATTATAAGCATTTATTGAGAGTTTGCTATGTGCCATGCACTATGCTAAAATTTTGACATTCAACATCTCGTTGAAGCCTCAAAACTTATGAAGTAATTCCTAATTTTACTTAAAGGTAGGCTGAGGCTGAGAATGATTAAATTTGTTATGGGTTATCAAAATTAAATATGTTTTTATTTTTATATTGTATTTTGAGCAAGGAAGGCAGGAAGAAGGAGCGGGAGGGAGGGAAATACTAAATATAGGATCATATTTTTGAGAATTTGAAAAAGATATCCAAGGTCATATAGTCTACTTGTTTCTATGGCCAGTGATTTTCTCATATTATATACCTTTACCTTTGCTATTCTCCTTTGAATGGTCTGAGTCTCAGGTTTGAAGATCAGTATCTGAATAATGCAGAAAGACTGTTGCCAGTGTACTACAGGGCCAGATAAGTGTTCTTTAGCAGCCAGACTTGAAGCAGACCCAGATTCCCCAGTCTGATGATACTGACTATGGGAATTTCCGAACCCAGAAATCAGTGCAGGGGCATTGAGATTGGGGAGAATTTTTCTTTGCTCTGGGATTTTAAGAATGATGGCTAGATCACTGCTACTTTCTTGGATTAAGAGTTCTTGAAATAACCTTGAAATTCCCAGGCTACCTCTATAGCAGTGGTTCTCAACCTTCTGGCCCTTTAAATACAGTACCTCATGTTGTGACTCAACCATAAAATCATTTTCGTTGCTACTTCATAACTGTAATGTTGCTACTATTATGATTCGTAATGTAAATATCTGATATGCAGGATGGTCTTAGGTGTCACCTGTGAAAGGGCCGTTCGGTCGCCAAAGGGGTCGCAACCCACAGGTTGAGAACCGCTGCTCTATAGACTTTCCAAATATCCATGGGAGTGAGAATATTATGTAAAGAATGGGAAAATATATTTGGAACCAGATAACAACCTTGAGGTTGAATCCCAGCTCCATCCTTAAGCAAGCAAGTCTACCTCCCTGAGCCTTTCCCCTCTCATTTTAAAAATGGAACTAATAATTAGACCTTCTTCACTGGGTTAGGAAGATTCTGTGAGATAAATATGGCAAGTGCTTTGCAAATAGTATTTCTCACCAAATTGTAATACTTCCCCATTCTCTATACTGCCATCCATTTACTGAATTAATAGGAGATTAACTTTATCTTAATTATGGTGTTCTTCCAGTCCTTTTACCTTGATATCTATTAAGTCTCTAGAGTCAAAGGGGCTTTTCTTAAAAGTCCTTAGACCATTTTTAATTCATAGTTGTTAGTGATACAGAAACTATTTACTTCAGAAGCCGAAAATCATCCTAAATAGGTCTAAAAGTAAAATTCCACTTGAAATATGTCATACCACTCTTAGTAGGAACCACATAATCTAGGCCAAATAGATGGAGGTGTCCTTATAAAGATCTGACTTCTTGCTTTCTCTCTAAGTATTCTCTCAAGACAACTGCACAGGGGGAATGGACCAACAGACAGATCATGAATTATATACCCAATAGATATATAATCAATGGGTATCTAAAACTGATTCATATAGGAGATACTGTGTTTTAAGGGAATAGTGTACCAGATTGGGGATTAGAATTCTTGGATCCTAGTCCCAGGTCTATCATCTACTGGCTTTGGAGCCTTGGATAACTGACCCCCTCTTTTGAGTTTCCCCATAAGTATAATGAATAGGTAGACTAGATAGGATTCTAGAATGTTATGTCTAGAAGGGCCTTAAAGACTATGGCAAAGACCAAAGATAGACCTGATGACAGCCCTCTTACAAAAAAGTTGGCTCTTGGTAACAGCATATATGACATTTTCAAAGTCGTGTACATACTCTAAGGAAACTTGGTGACATACTTGATGTTTAAAATGGCCTCTCTCAAATGTTAAGAGCTCATAATTTTTTACCCCATCACCACTTTTGTTTTTAATGAAGTTCAAAGTACAGTTTTTGCTAATAAAACCAACCCCCAGAAAGTGCAGCCTCAGCCAGAGTGTAAATGGAGACTCAGTAGAAATCTGGGATTCATCAGGGTTAAGTCCTATAGCTTTGATTTATGAAAAGGCAAGATACTTTTTGAACAATGTGATATTTGCAGCCTTGAAGCAGCATCTGGGTTGAATCTGGATAGTTGCTCTGTTCTGCCAAAATTTCTAAATATTTAAATCTGAATATCATGGCTTTTGGCAACTGAAAAATGATTGTCTTGTGTTAAATTCTCTTTCACACTTGAAGGCATGACAGAGAAGAAACCGGAAGGAGATTAATATGTGGCTAAGCTCAGGCAAGCAAATCATGAACCCCCTTTTCAGTGAAGGTGATACTTTTCTTGGTTGTGCCTCAAAGCCCAGCAAATGTTATCATCCAGATTTAGTACCAATGAGCTTTCAAAAAAAAGGATTCCCAGGAGTAGGACTCCTGACTACAACCCCAGGCAATAACCAAAGCCCAGCAGAGTGAAGTAATTTTCTTTGGGTATTTTGGTCTCTTAGACCAGGAATTTAATTCAGTTAACATTCACTCATTGTTAACCATATTTTCAGGAAACAAATAGCACTGGTTCATCAGACTCTGCTCTGTATATCATTTGGGATTTTTCCCAAAATCCCTATCAAAGACAACAAAACCCTAAGTGTTCTTAACTGGTCTGCAAAAGAAACAAATCATTCTGCCTCTTGCTGGAGTTGTGGAGGGTGGGAAAATAAGTTGTTCCTATACTGTTTTCACCCAAGGGATTCTTTTTAAACTTAAAATGTTTATTTTAATATTATACAGAGGAAAGAGTGTTGACCTTGAAGTTGGACACATCTGAGTTTATATCATGACCCTGCCACTTGCTATCAGGTGACCTTGGACAATGTACATTCTTTATTCTTAGACAACCCTTTGACCTCAAATCCCCTTTCTAATCTTCTTCTTAGTGAATAGATTTAATCTATCTATGAGTTAAGAATTCCTGCTTGGTTTTTCACTGATGGTAGGGCCACTTGTGTCCAGAGGAAGGAAAATGAGGGCTTGCACCTTGTCAGGTTTTTATGATTAATTTAACTTTTCATTTATACTTCCAGTTATTCTCTCCTCCTTTAATCCTATGAAAAAGGTAGATAGAGGGATTTATTCTGTGGTGGAATTTAGGGAATGTGCTAGTTGATCAACCATGTCCTTTACTCCCAAATCTTTGGAAGTCCAGAGAAAGGAATTAGTGAACAATCAATAAATGAGTTAATGTATGTAAAGTACTTAGAACTGTAACTGACATATAGTAGACATTGTATAGGAAGGACTTCACTATTAAAAGCAGTTTTGTCTGGCAGTGTGGCAGCATCAGCCTAGGAACCAGGAGGTCACTGGTTCGATTCCTGGTCAGGGCACATACCTGGGTTGCAGTGTAGGAGGAAGCCAACTGATGTTTCTCTTTCATCAATGTTTCTATATCGTTATCCCTCCTCCTTCCTCTCTTTCTAAAAATCATATTTTAAAAAGTAAAATAAAATAGAAACAGTTCTGACCCATAGCTTCAACTTGGGTAAAGTTTGTTCTACTAAAGCCATGTTTTAGTCAGTCTTCTAGTATAGCAGCTGATACAACCATTTTCACCTTCTCCTGCCACTGCTATCACTTCCTATTTACAATGATTGCACGAGGTGCAGAGGAATTAGTTTTGTATTCTATTTCACTTGGTATTTGGTCCCATCTTTCCCTGTATGAAATCGTCAAACACTATGAGTTTCCCATTCATTTAGGATTTTTTTTCTATCTTCAAAGGGTTTATTGTTATTTATTTCTCAGAATAATGTTTTTCATAAATACTCAAGAAGTCAATAGGGAATTGAATAGAATAGCATGAGTTTCTTTTCTTGAGTCTTTCTGAACTCCTTTTTTAATCTCTAAAAGTTTTCTTCTCAGTAAAATTAGGCTGTCAGAAGTTAAGTCCAAAGATCATGAGCCCATCAGTTCTTTCATCTTCTAAGAGAGACTGTGGATATTTTACTAAGTTTTCCTTCCCAAGCCCACCAGTTATATCTGTACTTTGTAGTCCTATTTTCAAAGAACTAATAATGTTCATTAATTTAATACATACTTACCAAATTTTTATTACATACTAGCAAGGATATATATGTAAACACAACAGAGGACTTTATTTCATAGATCTTATATTCTAGTGGGAAGAAACTGATAATAAATAATTTGGTATATTTCTCAGGTGGTGATAACTGCTCTGAAGAAAAATAAAAAAGGTATGAGGTTGTATCTTATAGAAGGTGGTGTTGCTGATATTTAGGCAATGAACTGAATAAAGTAAGGGTATAAACCATGGTGGATATCTTGGAGAAGAGAAGATCCAGAAATAGTGCAGAGTTCCTGAGGCAAAAGGGTAATTGGCATGTTGAACAGCAAATAAGTCAAAGTGGTTCAAGTTGAATGAGCAAGGAGGGTCATTTACTCCATTATTCTTCTCAAAGGGAATAGCAGTAACAAATAGGTTGCAGCTTATCATTTAAAAAAGATATGAAATGTGGCCTTTGGAGGGCAGACAAAATAGAGAGACAGATAACTGGAATATTCCTACCACAGTAATTGCCAACATTTCCACATTAAAGCTTAGCTCCAAGGTTTACATCTGTAGGCCAGCTTTGGGGAAAATGTTGCAATACATGTTGAGGGCCATGTTTTAATTTTAGAAGGGATACACAATAGAAAGTCCCCTCTCTTTTTTCTAGACTTTTCTCATTTAGAGAATGTGCTTTTAAGCTTAGTGAGCATCTTCTCTGAGACTTGTCTATTAGCACATAGTCAGAACTGGTCTCAAAAGGCTCCCAAACTATGTCTCAGTCTATTTGAAAGAGGGCTTATAGAGTGCAGCCTTTCCAGATGGAATTCGCAGCTCTCCTTACTACCTCTAGAAGTTATTGAACCCATCTTGGGGGTTGGGTAGCTCTTTGAAGAAGATTGGGCTGTGAGGAAAGAGTTTTGTTAATGAGACATGAATAATTTGCATAACTGGAAGAGGGAAATAAAACCATTTAATCCAAAAGAGATCTTGAAGAGCCATCAGGTATCAAGTCCACAATCCCTGATTTGCATAGCAGATAACCACTTCACCTTATTGTTCCAATATCAACCTCCCTCCCTCCTCAGTTTACTCTGCCTTCTTTCTTCATCTTCTCTCTCTTCCTATAAGGAAACATGGGTTTAAATCCTTGTTAGCGTTGCTAATAGTTAAAATAGTTACCACTTAATATGTTTTAGACTAAGCTCTTTACATGTATTTTTTTCAATCAATTAGCACAACCCTATGAGATAGATGGTATCATTATCCTCATTTTGCAACTACATTTGAAAATGCAAGTTGAGCCTCAAGATGGAGGTTAATATAGTTTAATAAGTACCATACCCAGGATTGTGTAGCTAGTAAGTGGCAAAACCTTAACACTACTGATTCTGACTCAAAGCTGACTTTTGAAAAATTTAAGGATAGTTGGTAAACTATAGTTTAACCAATTTTATATTGATTAAATTTGTTTCAGTTATACAATATAGTGATTTGACACTTATATACCTTACAATGTTTAGTAATCACTTGTCACTATGTAAATTTATCACAGTATTATTGACTATATTCCTCTTCTCCTTTTCACCTATCATTACACACGCTCCCTTCTGGTAACCATCCCTTTGGTCTCTGTTTCTATGAGTCTGTGTTTTTGTGGTTATTTTTTTTGGTTTGTTTACTTGTTTTATTTTTATTTTTTAGATTTCACATATAAGTGAAATTATACAGTAATTGTCTTTCTCTGCCTGAATTGTTTCACTTTGTTCAGGGCTCAGAGAAGATGCTCACAAGGACCATCATATTGTTGCAAATGGCAAGATTTCATTTTTTTATTGCTGTATAATATTCCATTGTATATATGACACAGGATTTGTATCCATTTGTCTGTTGATGAACACTTAGGTTTTTCCTCCATAGCTTGGTTATTGTAAGTAATGATGCAATGAACATAGCACAAGTGTTTTCTAATTAGTGTTTTTGTTTTCTTTGGATAAATACTCAGAAGTAGAATTGCTTGGTTGTATAATAGTTCAATTTTTAGTTTTGTGATGAATCTCCATACTGTTTTCCATAGGAGCTGCAACTGTTTGCAGTCCCACCAACAGTGCACAAGGGTTCCCTTTTCTCCACATCCTCACCAACACATATTATTTGTTGACTTTTTGATAATATCCATTTTGTATGGTGTGAGCTGGTATCTCATAGTGTTTTTTTATTTTCATTTCCTTATTATTAGTGATGCTAAGCATGTTTTTACTAATATATGTCTGTTAACCATCTCTATGCCTTCTTTGGAGAAATATCTTTTCATGTCCTCTGCCCATTTTTCAACTGGATTGTTTACTTTTTTTGTTACTGAGTTGTATGAGTTTCTTATATGTTTTTATAACAACCCTTTATCAGATATTTTATTTGCAAATATATTCTTTCTTTCAGTAAGTTGTCTGTTTTGTTTTATTTAAGGTTTCCTTCACTGTGCACAAGATTTTTAGTTTGATGAAGTCTTATTTGTTTATTTTTGCTTTTGCTTCCTTTGCTTGAGGGGATGTATCAAAAAAGATATTACTCCGACTGATATCAAATAGTTTACTTCCTATATTTTCCTCTAGGGGTTTTATGGTTTCGGGCCTTACATTTAAGGTTTTAACCCAGTGTGTGTGTGTGTGTGTGTGTGTGTGTGTGTGTGTGTGTGTGTGTTTTATATGGTGTAAAAGAGTGGTCCAGTTTCATAGCTTACTCTTTAATCTCTATGTTATATTGTCCCTAATGCCAGTTGGAGAAGGAATAAGTGAGAAAAGCCTCTACTTTTTAAAAGCTATTGAGGGGCAGCCAAAATTCATCAATTCAGTCTAAAAACTGTCATTGAGCTGCTACCTTTTGCCTAGTGCCTTATTAGGGCCCTACATTCTAGAGATGAATGGGACAAAAATCTCCACTGTTGGGAGACTCATGATACTGTCAGGGAATTTGAACCAACTAATTAATACTCAGAATACAATGTGATAACTACCATGATGAAAGTGTACATCAGATGCTATGGAACCACATGGAAGGAGAAACGTATTTATCTCGGAAGTCAGAAAATGCTTCATCCAGTGTGTAATGCATGATTTGAGTCCTGGAAGTTAAAGAGAAGGATTAAGGTACAGACTAACCTCCTATAACAAAGAGAGACATAAATTAAGAAGTTTATTTCTCTTTTATAATAGTCCACAGGTGAACAGTCTTAAATTGGTGGGATAACTCTGCCATCCTCACCATGATTCCTCAATCTCTGTCCCAGAAACCTGTTTCGTTGGTCTCCAGTTATTTTTCAGAGAGGATGACACAGACAATGCAATGCAGACAATTTCTTCATAAAAACATGATCCAGAAATCTTCATACATAACTTGCACTTGTATTCTATTGTCTAAAACTTAAATACATGGCCTTCCCTAGCTGCAAGGGAGTCTAGGAAATGTAGGCGTGGGTACACAACTAAAACTCAATAATTTATATTAGTAAAAGAAAGAAGGGGTACTGGATACTGGGAAGCAATTAGCATCCTCCTCCATAAAAGGGAAGGTGTTCTAAACACAGAGAACTCTGTATACGCACAGGAATAACAAAACATAGCATGCAAAGAATGATAATAACCCAGAATAGCTGTAGTTTAAGAGGGATGTCGGATTAGTAAAAGATGAGACTAGAGATTGTTGGCAGTGGCCAGATTATGGAACACCTTGTGTACAAACTAAGGAATTTGGACTTTGTCCCAAAGATAGGGAAGTGTCACTGAAATACTTTAAACAGAAGAGTAATACAATTATACTTTGAGTTTATAAAGATCACTCTATTCATACTTTTGTAGACACATTAAAGGAAAGAGTGATAGGGGGCACAGAGAACAGTTAGAAGATCACTGTAGTAATACTAGGGAGACATGATGGAATTCTGAAGTAAGGCAGTAGCAGGGCACAGAGATGATAGATTAGAGAGATATTAAGGATGTATAAGTGATAGAACTTGGTGCCTAAATGGCTGTGTGATGTGAGAGAGATTGAGGATGCTTGGATAATAATGTCCAGATTTCTGGATTGGACATTAGCATTGCTTTAACCAGTTAATTGCCATGCTCCAACAGGATGATATTGGAATTTCTTCCACATGCACTGGAATATTTATGAATTTAAGTTACCATAATTTTCTTAAAAATCCAGAGATATCACTAACAAGTCTGATTTCAAAATTGGGCAACCAGAGTCGATTTGCGAGGTTTGTGGCTATAGATGCGCATGGCGTGTGGGGAAGGTCCATCGCCTGTGTCTATAGATGCTTATGGTATACTAAGGGTGAAATGATAAATAGTCACAAGAAAATATTTAAGTGTGTTAAATTTTAGAAGTGTTGCGTTTCAGATAGCTCTAAGATACCCAGATGGCAGTATTAAGCAGGTGTTATATATACTAGTATAGAAATCAAGAAAACTAGTACTGCAAATCATGGGAGTGGATAAAAACTGTTAGAGAATGTGTCTAACCGTTTTAGTGAGATCAATAGAGGACAGAGAACACCATCTTGGGGAAAATCAGCCTTTAGGAAGATCCAGTGAAAGAGACTGGGTAGTGTTCAGAGAATAGGAATGTAGGCATGCAGAAAGTTGAAAGGTAAAGGCTATTTTAGAGTAGGATTTTCACCAGTGTTAATTGTTGGGGCAAAGTCAAAATAAGGCTTGAAAAGTGCCCATTGGATCTAACAATTAGGAAGCTAGTGGTGATCATTATAAAAACAATTTTCGAAAGAGGACCTACAGAAAGCCAAGAGACATATGAAAACATGCTCAAAGTCACTAATCATCCAAGAAATGCAAATCAAAACAACAATGAGGTACCATCTCACACCTGTCAGAATAGCTATCATCAACAAATCAACAAACAAGTGCTGGCAAGGAAGCAGAGAAAAAAGAACCCTTTTGCACTGCTGGTGGGAATGCAGACTGGTGCACTATGGAAAACAGTATGGTATTTCTTCAAAAAATCAAGAATGGAACTTCCATTTGACCCAGTAATCCCACTTCTAGGAATGTATCCCAAGAAAACAGAAACACCAATCCGAAAGGATATATGCACCCTTATGTTCATTGCGGCACAATTTACCATAGCTAAGATTTGGAATCGGCCTAAATGCCCATCATCAGACAAGTGGATTAGAAAACTGTGGTACATCTACACAATGGAATTCTACATTGTTGTAAAAAAGAAGGAATTCTTACCATTTGCAACAGCATGGATGGAACTGGAGAGCATTATGCTAAGTGAAATAAGTCAGGGAAAGATAAATATCACATGACCTCACTCATTTGTGGAATATAATGAATAACATAAACTGATGAACAAAATCAGATTCAGAGACAGAGAAGCATTGAACAGACTTTACAACCTATGAGGGAAGTTGAGGGGTGAGGAGGTAAGAGATCAACCAAAGGACTTGTATTCATGCATATGAGCATAACCAATGGACAGAGGCAGTAGGGGGGTGAGGGCTTGTGCTTGTGGGTGGGAGTGGCCAGGGAGAGGTCAATGGGAGGGGAGGAGACTCATGTAATACTTTAAATAATAAAGAATTTAAATTTTAAAAAGTTTAGGTTCTTATCCATGAAAGCATAGTTTCATTTATTTTATCTTTTACTTCATGTAATTTAAGGAAGTAAAATATGAATAGCTTTAAAAAAAGTTCCAAAAGATTATTGTGGGCAGAGACCAGGTTAATGAACAAATGGGATATGAAGATATGAAGCTCAGCAGATTGTGGAATGACATCAGCAAGATGGCAGTATAGGAATTTCTAGCACTGCTTCTGTCCCCAAAACATCAATTTGATTAGCTATCTATATGCACAAATATCTTTCCAAGAGCTAAAGAATCTGGGTGAAAGATTACAACATATGGGTGAAGCACAGAAATAAGAAAATTTATTGAGGAGGAAGATAGAATTACTAGTATATCACCACCACCAACTCCCTCCGAAACCTTGGAAGTCCAGCACAAAGGGTGCACACTTCTCATTGGGGGACAGTGAAGTGAGAACCTGACTTTACTGTGGACTCCAGTGCTGACCTAGCCCAGCAACAGGCCAACTCCTACAAACTGCAGTGTCTACTCCAGTCTCCTAGTGGTCTCCTTGCTCATTCAGGAGTTCATCAACTTCTGTGACCCCATATGACTTCCATAACCCTAGATGGATACTGCAGCACTAGATTCCCAGTTGGTTGCTGCAAACCCAAGTCCCTAAACCATATTGATATCACTCAGCTCCCACATATCCAGTCAGCTCCCAAGGCACCAGTGGGATCCCACAAAGCCAGGCTTCTGGCCCACCCAAGTTCTGGCTAGTTCCCATGTCACCAGGCATCTGGTAGGCTCTCCTGAACTCATACTTCTGGCCTATTCTAGAACTGGCTACCTTCCACAGACCTAGCCTTTAGACCACCTCATACAGACATAGGTTCCCAGACCACCTCAATATCAGGACTGTTTCTGCTGCTCAGGCTCCATGAAAACAGCTATGGATCCAGACTCTTGGCCTACCTAACTTCCAAGCCAGCACCAGCAACAGCCTATAGGCTAGATCCCATGGAGCCAGGTTTCTGGCCAGCCCTAGTACCAGGCTGAGCACCATAGACCCAAACTCCACGCTTTCCCTAGTGTCAGGCCAGGTCTCATGGCCCCAGCTTTAGACTAGTCGCTATGAAACCAGGCTTCCCAGCCCATCCATCACCAGAACAGTCCCTGTGGACCCAGATGCCAAGACCACCCCATGGATCCATCCACCTGAACCCAGTTTACAGGCCCATCCTGCAGACTCAAGCTCCAAGTATGTCCCAGTGAACACAACCTCAGGCCCATCCACTTTGAATCAGGCACCAGGCTTGTCCCTATGGACCCAAGCACCAAGCTTGCTGACCCAGGACCCAGACCTGCCTGCACAAGAACTCCAGCAGCAAGCTTCTCCCTGGACACCACCACATGTCCTATCCAGAATCCAGAACTCCTGGGCTGACTTCTGAAGTGCTTTGCCTGTGGAAGCCAGTCTGTAAAGAATGGAGGAGATGTCTATTTTTTCAAATGCACAGACATCAATGTAAGGCCATAAGGATAAAGAACAAAGGGAAAATGATACCACCAAATGAAACTAGTAAATCTTTAATAAGTGACCCTAAGGAAATGAAGATCTAGAAATGGTTTGACAGGGAATGAAGAATAATCACCTATTTAAAAAATTTAAAGATATTTTTATTGATTTCAGAGAGGAAGGAAAAGGGAGAGATAGAAACATCAATGATGAGAGAGAGAATCATTGATTGGCTGCCTCCTGCACACCCTCTCCTTGGGATCCAGTTCACAATCGGGGCATGTGCCCTGACCTGGAATCAAGCTGTCATCTCCTGGTACATAGGTCAATGCTCACTACTGAGCCATACCAGTGGCACCAAAATAATACTCTTAAAGAAATTCAGTGGACTACAAGAAAACAGAGATAGAGAACTAAATAAAGTTAAGAATATAATGCATAAACCAAACGAGAAGGAAAAAAAACAAAGAAATAGAAACCATTAGAAAACAAACAATGACTGAACTGAAGAATTCAGTAGAGACCTTCAACATCATATTCAACCAGACAGAAGAAAGAATTAGTGAATTAGAAGGCAGGTTATTTGAAATATCCAATCAGGGGAGCAAAAATAAATAAGAATGAAAAATGATGAGGATAATCTATGTAAATTAAGGGATTCATTAAAGGAGATAATCTATGCATTGTTTCAATCCCAGAAATCTCAGAAGGAAAGTAATGGGAGAAAGCATATTTAAAGAAATAATGGCAGTTTCCAAGTCTTAGCTATGGTGAATTGTGCTGCTACACATAATCTCACTCGTTTATGTAATATAATTAACAACATAAACTGATGAACAAAAACAGATCCAGACACAGAGAATCATTGATCAGAACGTCAAACCTCAGAGGGAAGGTAGGGGAGGGTGAGAGTAAGGGGGAGAGATCAACCAAAGAACTTGTATGTGTGCATATAAGCCTAACCAATGGACATAGACATCAGGGGGGTGAGGGCATGAATGGGGGGTAATGGGGGGGGGAAATAAGGACATATATGTAATACCTTAATGAATAAAAAAATTAAAAGTATAAAAAGAAATAATGGCAGATGAGTGGATTAAAAACCTGTGGTACATCTACACAATGGAATACTATACTGCTTTAAAAAAGAAAGAACTCTTACCACTCGCAACAGCATGGATGGACCTGGAGTGCATTATGCTAAGCAAAATAAGCCAGTCGGAGAAAGATAAATATAACATGATCTCACTCATTTGTGGAATATAATGAACAAAAAAATATATCCAGAGACACAGAAGCATCAAACAGACTGTCAAACCTCAGAGGGAAGTCAGGGGAAGGTGGAAGAGGGGGGTAAAAGATCAACCAAATGACTTGCATGTATGCATATAAGCAAAACCAATGGACATAGAAAGTAGGCATGTGCTGTGGGGTGAGAGTGGCCAGAGAGAGGTCAATTGGGGGAAAAGGAGACACATGTAATACTTTAAACAATTAAGAATTAAAATTTTTAAAAAAGTGGACTGAAAAGAAAACAAATGGAAAAAATATCCTCGCTACTGTGGAGGGGGTGGAAGGGGCAGGCAGGGAGAGAAATAATGGCTGAAAACTTTTCAGATCTGGGGATTTATGAAGCTAACAAGTCACCTAAAAATTTCAACCCCAAATGATCTCCAACACACATTATAATGAAAGAGTCTAGAATCAAAGACAGGATTTTTTTTTCTGAAGCATCTGATTTTTGCTTTATTTTATTTTATTTTATTTTATTTTATTTTATTTTATTTTATTTTATTTTATTTTATTGCTTAAAGTATTACAACAAGTGTTAGATAGATCTCCATTTTTTCCTCTTGACCTTCCCCCCTCTTCCCTGACTCCACAGTTTCTTGTGTCCATTGATTATATTTATATGCATGCATGCAAGTCTTTCAATTGATCTCTTAACTCCACCCCCCCAACCCTCTCCAGCCTTCCAGCTGTAGGTTGACAGTCCATTCAATGCTGTTCTGCCTCTGTATCTGTTTATGTTTATCAATTTATAGTGGTCTTTATTATCCATAGATGAGTGAGGACATGTGGTATTTTTCTTTTATTGACTGGCTTATTTCACTTAGCATAATGCTTTCCAGTTCCATCCATGCTGCTGCAAATGGTAAGAATTCCTTCTTTTTTTCAGCAGCATAGTATTCCATTGTGTAGATGTCCCACAGTTTTCTAATCCATTCATCTGCTGATGGGCACTTAGGCTGTTTCCAAATCTTAGCTATTGTGAATTGTGCTGCTATGAACATAGGGATGCATATATTCTTTCTGATTGGTATTTCTGGTTTCTTGGGATATATTCCCAGAAGTGGGATCACAGGGTCACGTGGGAGTTCCATTTTTAATTTTTTGAGGAGACTCCATACTGTTCTCCACAGTGGCTGCACCAGTCTGCCTTCCCACCAGCAGTGCAGAAGAGTTCCTTTTTCTCCACATCCTTGCCAGCACCCGCTGTTTGTAGATTTGTTGATGATAGCCATTCTGACAGGTGTGAGATGATACCGCATTGTTGTTTTGATTTGCATTTCTCATATAATAAGTGACTTCGAGCATGTTTTCATATATCTTTCAGCCTTCTGTATGTCTTCTTTTGAAAGTGTCTATTTAGGTCCATTGCCCATTTTTTGATTGGATTGTTTATCTTCCTTTTGTTAAGTTGTATGAGTTCCCTGTAAATGTTGGATATTAAACCCTTAACGGTGTTATCATTGGCAAATATGTTCTCCCATGCAGTGGGTCTTCTTGTTGTTTTGTTGACGGTTTCCTTTGCTGTGCAAAAGCTTTTTATTTTGATGTAGTCTCATTTGTTTCTTTTCTCTTTAGCTTCCGTTGCCCTAGCAGCAGTATCAGTGAATAAATTCCTTCGGCATTTGTTTGTGATTTCGCTGCCTGTGTATTCCTCTAGAATTTTTATGGTTTCCCGTCTTATGTTAAAGTCCTTTATCCATTTTGAATTTATTTTTGTGTATGATGTAAGTTGGTGGTCTAGTTTCATTTTTTTTGCATGTATCTGCCCAATTTTCTCAACAACATTTATTGAAGAGACTGTCTTGACTCCATTGTGTGCTTTTGCCTCCTTTATCGAATATTAATTGGGCATAGTGGTTTGGGTCGATTTCTGGGTTCTCTATTCTATTCCATTGATCTGTATGTCTGTTCTTGCACCAGTACCAAGCTGTTTTAATACAAAACAGCTTGTAATACAGCTTGATATCTGGTATTGTGATCCCACCTACTTTGTTCTTCTTTCTCAGGATTGCTGCAGCTATTTGAGGTCTTTGTAATACAGCTTTGTAACACAGCTTGATATCTGGTATTGCGATCCCACCTACTTTGTTCTTCTTTCTCAGGATTGCTGCAGCTGTTCGAGGTCTTTTTTTATTCCAGATGAATTTTTGGAATGTTAGTTCTAGATCTGTGAAATATGCTTTTGGAATTTTAATGGGGATTGCATCGAATCTATAGATTGCTTTGGGAAGTATGGACATTTTGATGATATTGATCCTACTAATCCATGAACACGGTATGTTCTTCCATCTGTTTATGTCTTCCTCCATCTCTTTTTTCAATGTCCTGTAGTTTTTCACGTGTAAGTCTTTTACCTCCTTAGTTAAGTTTATTCCTAGGTATCTTAATTTTTTTGGTGCAATGGTAAATGGGATTGTTTTTTTTTTTAATTTCTCTTTCTGTAAGTTCACTATTAGTGTAAAGAAGTGCCATAGATTTCTTGGCATTAATTTTGTATCCTGCAACATTGCCAAATTCATTTATTAAGTCTAATAATTTTTTGATGGATTCTTTAGGGTTTTCTATGTACAGTATCATGTCATCTGCAAATAAGGACAGTTGTACTTCTTCTTTTCCAATTTGGATGTCTTTTATTTCTTCTTCTTGCCTGATCCCAATGGTTAGTATTTCCAGGAGTTGAACAGGAGTGGTGAAATGGGGCATCCCTGCCTTGTTCCTGTTCTTAGGGGAAATGATTTTAGTTTATGTCCATTGAGTATGATGTTGTTGTGGGTTTGTCATATATGGCTTTTATTACGTTGAGGAATGATCCTTCTATTCCCACCTTGCTGAGAGTTTTTATCAAGAAGGGGTGTTGGATTTTGTCAAATGCTTTTTCTGCATCAATTGATATGACTGTGTGATTTTTATCTCTCAACTTGTTTATATGATGTATCATGTTTATTGATTTGCGGATATTGTACCATCCTTGCATCCCTTGGATAAATCCTTCTTGGTCATGGTGTATGGTCTTTCTGATGTATTGCTGGATCCAATTTGCTAGAATTTTGTTGAGTATTTTGGCATTTATATTCATGAGGTATATTGGCCTGTAATTTTCTTTCATTGTGTTGTGTTTATCTGGCTTTGGTATTAGGGTGATGCTGGCTTCATAGAATGAGCTGGGAAGTGTTCCTTCTTCTTGAATTTTTTGGAATAGTCTGAGGATGATAGGTTTTAGTTCTTCCTTGAATGTTTTATAGAACTCCCCTGTGAAGCTGTCTGGCCCTGGGACCTTTTTGCTGGAAGCTTTTTGATGACTGTTTCAATTTCTTCCATAGTCATTGGCCTGTTGAGATTTTTAGAATCTTCCTGCTTGAGTTTTGGAATGTTGTATTTTTCTAAGAATATGTCCATTTCCTCCAGGTTGTCTAGTTTGTTGGAGTAGAGTTGTTCAAAGACAGGATTTTAAAGGTAGCAAGAGAAAAAACCCTCACATATAAAGGAAACCCCTATAAAGCTATCAGCCTTACAGACCAGAAGAAAGTTGGATGATATATGCAAAGTGCAAAAAAATCAAGGATACTTTACTTAGTAAATCATCTTTTAGAAATTAAAGAGAGATAAAGACTTTAACAAATGAAGAAAAGCTGAGTCAGTTCATCAACACTAGACCTTCCTTACGAGAAATACAGAAAGGAGTTCTTCAAACAGGAATCAAAGGATACTAATAAGTAATATAAATATATATATGAAAATATAAAATCTGCTATTAAAGAGCAAAATTTAAAATACTCTAATACTCTAATATGGCAGTGTGTTAATCATGCAACCATAATATAAAGGTCAAAGGTCAAAAGTATTAAAGATAAATTTATAATTTGTTAAAGTATACATAATCTAAAAAGAGGTTTATGACATTGAAAACAAAATATGGGATGAAGTATAAAATGGTAGATGTTTTTATATGATCAAAGATATTAGATTTAAATAGACTCTTTTAAATATTTATCTTTATTGTTGAAAGTATTACAGATCTCCCCTTCCCCTCTCCCTATTTACCCTCTTGGCCCCTCTCCCAACCCCTTTCCAGTCTTTCACTGTCCTGTTGTCTGTGTCCATGGATTATGCATATAAATTCTTTGGTTAATCTTTGCTCCATCCCCCTTCCCTCTGAGAGTCATCAGTCTGTTGCATGCTTCTATGTCTCTGGATCTATTTTTTATGTCAGTTTATTTTTGTTCATTAGATTCCTGAATGGATAAATAGACTTTTATATCTACAGTTTTGTTTATGTACACCTCCTGGTAACCATAAAGTAAAAATCTACATTAGATACACAAAACAAAGAGAAGGCATCAAAACATAGTGTTACATAAATTATCACTTGACAAGAAGAAAGACAGCAGGAGAGGAGAGAAAAAACAAACAAACAAAAAAACACAGGTGAATTACAAAGCAACTAGAAAACAGTTATTAAGGTGGAATTGGTAAATACTATCAATAATTGGTAAATCCTATCAATAATTATTTTTAATATAAATGGATTAAAGTCTTTAAAGACATAGAGAGGCTGACTAAATTAAAAACAAGGCCCAACATAGTAGACTTGTCAGTGTGATCACTTCATAAGCTGTATAAGTGTTTATTCACTATATTCTACACCTAAAGGTAATATAATATTGTATGTCAAATGTAACTAAAAAATAAAATAAAGTAAACAAGATCCAACAAATTTCTGCATAAAAAAGACTCACTTCAACTTTAAGGAAACACATAGGATCAAAGTGAAAGTATGGAAAAAGTTATTCCATGTACATGAAAACCAAAAGAGAGATTAGCTATACTTACCAGAACATCAGACAAAGTAAACTTTAAGCCAACACTTGTAAAAAGGGACTAGGAAGATCATTATATAACTAGTGGCCTGGTACATGAAATTCATGCACATTAAAAGGGAATTAATTAGAGGAAATAATTTAATATTGCTATTTGCCCTTTTTCTATAATGGAAGTCAGAGATGAAAGAAAAATAGTAAAATGTATATGAAAATCTTCCCCCTGGAAGAGTTTGGGGTGCACTGCAGGACCCAGAGTCAAGTTTCTGCCCACCCACGCCTCGAAATCATGGGAGACCCAGACCCTGCAGGTCCAACCCCCATCAAGCCCTGCTGGTCAGGGGGCAACCCTCAGGTCCTCTGGCCTGGTGCCATGCAGGGGCCACAGCCTCAGGTCCCCTGTCAAGCCCCACTGGGCAGGGGGCACAGCCTCAGTTTCCCCAGCACACTCTCAGGTCCCTTGGCCTCGTGCTGGGGCAGGGGGGCCTGAGATCCAGCAGCCCAGCACTGGTACAGGGGGTGCATTATGGTCCCCTGTCAAGCCCACCCAGTGGGGCGTGCAGCCTGAAGTCCCCTGTCAAGCCCTGCCAGGTGAGGGAACAGCCTCAGGCCCCCCAGCCTGGTGCTGGGACAGGGGGCATGCCTTGAGGTCCCCCATCAAGCTGTACTGTCTGGGGGGTATAGTCTGAGGTCCCCCCCACCAGCCTGGCGCCACACAGCCTAAGGTCCCTGCTGATCACTCTGTTATGGCTCGTTACAGTAACCCTGCCTCCACTGTGTGTGCAAACATCTTGTGTTGTGGGAACCCCACCTCCGCTGTGGGCACAGCCATCTTGTGTTACAGGAACCCCACCTCTGTTATGAGCACAGTCATCTTGTGTTGTGGGAACCCTGCCTCCGCTGTAGGCACAGCCACCTTGTGATGGCATGATGGCGTGAGAGTTAATCTGTATGTTACCTCTTTATTATATAGGATAATGTAATTGCTATGGAAGCAATAGGTATCACATTACACATTATAATACAGTATTATTGACTATACTATTCATTATACTATGCTTTATATCTCTACTAGAGGTCTGATGCACGAAATTCATGCAAGGGTCTCGGCCCTCACAGCCCCGGCTTCATCCAGAAGGTCATCCAGTCTAATTAGTACATTATGCTTTTATTATTATAGATGATAAAGTGGTCTATTCATCAAGAGGATATCATAGTTAAATTATATATCCACACAACGTTGGAGCACCTAAATATAGAAAGAAAATCCTAACATATCTGTAAGGAGAAATTTACAACAACAAAATAATAGTAGAGGACTTTAGTATCCTACTCTAAATAATTCATAGATCATCCACACAGAAAATCAATAAACATTAGAAATATACCAAATGAACCTAACAGCCTTATAGAAAACACGCCTCCCAAGAGCAGTGGAGTACACATTCTTCTCAAGTGTACGTGGAACATCCTCAAGGATAGATAATATGTTAGGTCACAAAAGGGCCTTAATAAGTGTAAGAAGATTAAAATCATACCAAGCATCTTTTCTGTCCACAATGGTATGAAAACTGGAAAAACCACAAATAGGTGGTAATCAAATAACATAATTCTTGAAAACAAATGGGTCAAGGTAAATAAATATTTAGAAACAAATGATGGAAAATATATCAAAATCTATGGGATATAGCAAAAGAAGTTATAAAAGGAAAATCTTATAGAGATGAACACCTACATTATAGAAAAAGGAAGATGTCAAATAAAGAAACTAAATATTCACCTCAAGAAAAGAGAAAAATGAGAAAAAACTAAGCCAAAAGTTTGCAGAGGGAAGGAAATAACCAAAATCAGAGCAGAAATAATTGAGCTAGAGACCAAATAAACAAGCTGTTTTCCCCTTTATTGATTAAGATATTATAAATGTGACCTTATACCCCCAATGTCCACTCATCCCCCAACTCCTGCCCTCACCCTCACCCCCTGTTGTCCACATCCATCACTTATGCTTATAGGCATGCATACAAGTCTTTTGATTGATCTCTCCCCCTTACCCCCTTGCCCCCTACCTTCCCTCTGAGTTTTGAGCATCTGATCGATGCTTCTCTGTCTCTACATCAGTTTATGTTCATTGGTTTATGTTGTTCATTATAATCCACAGATAAGCGAGAGCATGTGATATTTATCTTTCTCTGACTGACTTATTTCACTTAGCATAATGCTCTCCAATCCATACATGCTGTGGCAATTGGTAGGAGTTCCTTCCTTTTTACAGCAGCATTGTATTCCATTGTGTAGATGTACCACAGTTTTCTAATCCATTCATCTGCTGATGGATACTTAGGCTGATTCCAAATCTTAGTTATGGTAAATTCTGCTGCTATGAACATAGGGATGCATATATCTTCTCTGATTGGAGTTTCTGGTTTCTTGGGATATATCCCTAGAAGTGGGATCACTGGGTCAAATGGCAGTTCCATTTTTAGTTTTTTGAGGAAACTCCATACTGTTCTCCATAGTGGCTGCACCAGTCTGCATTCCCACCAGCAGTGAACAAGGGTTCCTTTTCCCCCACATCCTCGCCAGCATTTGTCATTTGTTGATTTGTTTATGATAGCCATTCTGACAGGTGTGAGATGATACCAAATTGTCGTTTTGATTTGCATCTCTCGGATGATTAGTGACTTTGAGCATGTTTTCATATGTCTCTCAGTCTTATTTATGTCCTCTTTCAAAAAGTGTCTATTTAGGTCCGTTGCCCATTTTTTGATTGGGTTGATTATCTTCCTTTTTGTTTAGTTGTATGAGTTCCCTGTAAATGTTGGAGATTACACATTTATTAGAGATATCATTGGCAAATATGTTCTCCCATGCAGTGGGCTTTCTTGTGTTTTGTTGATGGTTTCTTTTGTTGTGCAGAAGTTTTTTTTATTTTGATATAGTCCCATTTGTTTATTTTCCCTTTAGCTTCCATTGCCCTAGGAGCTGTGTCAGTGAAGAAATTCTTTTGGCATATGTCTAAGATTTTGCTACCTGTGGATTGCTCTAATATTTTTATGGTTTCCTGTCTTATGTTTAAGTCCTTCATCCATTTTGAGTTTATTTTTGTGTATGGTGTAAGTTGATGGTCTAGTTTCATTTTTTTGCATGTATCTGATCAAATTTCCCAGCACCATTTGTTGAAAAGACTGTCTTGGCTCCATTGTATGGTCTTGCCTCCTTTGCCAAATATTAATTATATATATTAATTATAATTGAGCATAGTAGTTTGAGTCAATTTCTGGGTTCTCTAGTCTATTTCATTGGTCTATATGTCTGTTCATGTGCCAGTACCAGGCAGTTTTGAAAACAGTGGCTTTGTATTGAGATCCCTTCTACTTTGTTCTTTCTCAGGATTACCGAAGCTATTTGGTTTTGTTTGTTGTTTTTTTTTTTTATTCCTGATGAATTTTTGAAGGTTTTTTTCTAGATCTGTGAAATATGCTATTGGTATTTAAATGGCAAGTGCATGGAATCTATAGATTGCTTTGCATAGTATGGGCATTTTGATGATGTTGATTCTACCAATCTATGAACAGGGAATGTTCTTCAATCTGTTTATGTCTTCCTCTATCTCTTTTTTCAATGTTCTGTAATTTTCCAAGTATAGGTCTTTTACATCCTTGGTTAAGTTTTTCCTAGGTTTCTTAATGTTTTTGGTGCAATGGTAAATGGGATTGTTTTTTAATTTCTCTTTCTGTAAGTTCACTATTGGCATATAGAAATTCCATAGATTTCTTGGCATTAACTTTGTATCCTGCTACATTGCCAAATTCATTTATTAGGTCTTATAATTTTTTGATGGAGTCTTTATGGTTTTCTCAGTACAGTATCATGTCATCTGTGAATAATGACAATTTTACTTCTTTTCTAATTTGTATGCCTTTTACTTCTTCTTGTCTGATGGCTTTCGCTAGCACTTCCAGTACTATGCCAAACAGGAGTGGTGAAAGTGGGCATCCCTTTCTTGTCCCTGTTCTTAAGGGAAATGGTTTTAGTTTTTGCCCGTTGAGTATGATGTTCGCTGTAGGTTTGTCATATAAGGCTTTTATTCCCACTTTGCTGAGAGTTTTTATCAAGAAAGGGTGTTGGATTTTATCAAATGCTTTTTCTGCATCAATTGATATGATTATGTGATTTTTATCTCTCAATTTGTTTATGTTATGTATCACATTTACTGAATTGCAGATATTGTACCAGCCTTGCCTTCCTGGTATAAATTTCACCTGGTCATTGTATATGATCTTGCTAATGTAATGCTGGATCTGGTTTGCTAGAATTTTGTTGAGGATTTTAGCATCTATGTTCATCAGGGATATTGGCCTGTAATTTTCTTTCTTTTTAGTGTCCTTATCTGATTTTGGGATTAGGGTAATGCTGGCTTCATAGAATGAGCTTGGAAGTGTGCCTTCCTCTTGAATTTTTTGGAATAGTCTGAGAAGGATTGGCTTTAGTTCTTCTTTGAATGTTCGGTAAAACTCCCATGTGAAGCCATCTGGTCCAGGGCTTTTCTTTGCTTTTGGATTACTGTTTTAATTTCATCAGTAGTTATGTGCCTATTCAGGTTTGTTTTTTTTCTTCTTGATTGAGTTTTGAAAGCTTGGATTTTTCTACGAATGTATCCATATCATCGAGGTTGTCCAGTATGTTGGAGTAGAATTGTTTGCAGTATTTTTTGACAATCCTTTGTATATCAGTAGGGTTAGTTGTTACTTCACCTCTTTCATTTCTGATTTTGTTTATTTGGGTCCTCTCTCTTTGTTTCTTGGTGAGTCTGGCAAGAGGTTCATCAATCTGGTTAATTCTTTCAAAGAACCAGCTCTTGGTTTCGTTGATCTTTGGCATTGATCTTTGGTATTGTATTTTTGGTCTCTATGTCGTTTATTTCTACTCTGATCTTTATTATTTCCTTTCTGCTGTATACTGTGGGCTCTCTTTTTAACTCTTTGATTTGTAGGGTTAGATAATTTATTACCAGTTTTTCTCATTTTTTGAGGTAGTCCTGTAGAGCTATGAACTTCCCTCTCAGGACTGTTTTCATTGTGTCCCATAGATTTTTTGTTATTGTGTTTTCATTGTCATTTGTTTCCAGGATGCTTTTTATTTCTTCTTTGATCTCTCTGGTAACCCAGTCATTGTATAATAACATGTTATTTAGCTTCCAAGTGTTTGATTTTTTCCCAATGTTTGTATTGTAGTTGATTTCTAGTTTTATGCCATTATGATGTGAGATGATGCTTGCTATGATTTCTGTTCTCTTGAACTTAAAGAGACTTTGCCTGTGTCCCAATATATGGTCTATCTTTGAAAATGTCCCGTGTGCACTGGAGAAGAATTTATATTCTGTAGCTTTGGAGTGAAATTTTCTGAAGATGTCAATTAACTCCATCTGATCTAGTGTGTCATTTAGAATTGCTGTTTCTTTTCTGATTTTTTGTTTAGATGATTTATCCAGTGGTGTCAGTGGGGAATTAAAGTCCTCTATTATGACTGTTTTGCTATCGATCACTCCCTTGATATCATCCAGAAGTTCTTTTGTATATTTGGGTGCTCCTGTATTGGGTGCATATGTGTTTACCAGAGTTATATCTTCTTGTTGAATTGCTCCTTTTAGTATTATGTAGTGGCCTTCCTTATCTCTTTTTATGGCCTTTACTTTGAGGTTTATTTTTTCAGATATAAGTATCACAACCCCAGCTTTTTTCTCATTTCCATTTGCCTGAAAAAAATTTTCCCATCCCTTCACTATCAGTGTGTATCTTTTGTTCTGAGGTGGGTCTCGCAGACAGAAAATGTGTGGGTCATGTTTTTTTATATATTCAGCTACCCTGTGTCTTTTGATTGGAGCATTTAATCCATTTACATTTAATGTTATTATTGAAAAGTACTTGTTTGTGGTCATTTTTATCCTTAATGTTCGTGTTTCTTCTTGTCTTTTTGTTTCTTCTTTTTACAGCAGTCCCTTTAGCATTTCTTACATTGCTGGTTTGGTAGTAATAAACTCTATAAGCCCTTTTTTGTCTGTGAAGCTTCTGATTCCACCTTCAATTTTGAATGAGTCTTGCTGGATATAGTATTCTTAGATTCATTCCCTTGCTTTGCATCACTTTGTATATTTCATTCCATTCCCTTCTTGCTTGGTGTGTTTCTGTTGAGAAGTCACCTGACATTCTAATAGGAGATATCTTGTAGATAACTTTCTGTCTGTCTCTGGCAGCCTATAAGATTCTTACTTTGTCATTAGTGTTTGCCAATTTAATTATGATGTGTCTTGGTATTGGTCTTTTGAGGTTTATCTTGTTTGGCACTCTATGTGCTTCTTGGACTTGTGTAGTTTTTTCTTTGCCAATATCAGGGAAGTTTTCTGTCATTATTTCTTCAAACAGGTTTTCTATTCCTTGCTTCTCCTCCTCTCCTTCTGGTATCTCTATTAAGTGAATGTTGTTTCGTTTTACTGCCTTAGGCTCTCCTCTTGCTTTTTAAGTTTTTTTTTTCAGTTGCTTCTGTGTGTGTTTTTTCCTACCTTGTCTTCTAATTCGCTGATTCGGTCCTCAGCCTCTTCTAGTCTGCTTTTTAAGCCTTCCATTGCGTTCTTCATTGCAACTATGTTGTTCTTCAGTTCCTCTTGGTTCCTTTTCATGTTGGTGACACTCTCATTCAGCTTCTTATAATTCTCACTGAGTTGTGTTTATTTGTCATCCAGCCGTTTGAGCATCCTTATAACCATTACTCAGAATTCTTTCTCTGATAAGTTAGTAGCCTCAATTTCATTTAACTTCGTTTCTGGTGATTCCTCTTTTTCTTTCCTTTGTGGGTTACCTTTTTGTCTTCCCATGTTTTGCTGTAATGTTTTAATTGTAGCCCCGATTGCTTTGCTACCCATTTTCTTCTGGGAATGGTGCTACTGGTATGACCTCTCAGGTTTCCTGGGTTTGGTAGTCTAGTGTAGCTCCCTACTTGAGCTATTTGGGTTCTCTTGATGTAGGTCTGTAAGCTGGAAAGGCGCAACTGAGGTGTCTAGAAGTCAGCAGCCATTGGGGGGGGTGTTCCAATTTGTGCTGTTTTGTGCCCTTAGTTGAAAGTACACGTGCCCAGCAGGTACTCACAGTGGTACCCAGGAACTGTCTGTTGAGGTGGTGGGGCTCAGGAGACCTGAGTTCTGGAAAGGCGTGACTGTGGTATCCAGTGTTCTGTACTTGTGAGGTGGGCAGACTCATCTTTTGCTGCTGCCTCTGTGGTTGCGATCCCAGTGGCAGTTCATGGAGCACCTGTGGTATGTTTGCCAGTAGGGTGTACTGACACACTCAGAAGGGCCCTGGCACTGAAGCCATTGGCTTACAGTGTCTGTGGGTCAGTGTCTCAGAATAGAGAATGCAGCATTTCTGCAACCCAACAGTGTGCCCCTGTTTGTTAAAGTGTGTATCCAGCAGGGCTCACAGCAGGGCACCAGTGCTACCTGTGGAGTAGTGGTCTTGGGAAACCTGCACATTGGAAAAGCGTGTAACAGTAGTCTCCAGAGTTCTGCAGCTGTGGGGTAGGGAAACTCAGTTTTTGGTGATGCACCTGTGGTGAATAGGCGCGGGTTCCCAGTGGTGGCACACAGGAGCACTGGCAGTGAGTTTGCTAGGGCAGGTCACTGCAGCACTCCAAAGGGCTCTGGGAAGTTTAAGCTTGGTGTCTTTGTGTAGATGTCCAGGATGGGTGAATTCAGAACTACTACTACCCAGGGGAGTGCGTCCTTATTTGTCTAAGATTGGATCCAGCAGAGGCTCACTGTAGCTTCCCAATGTGCTCTGTGGATATGGGCTCAGGGGAGTGAGCAACTGGGTGTTTGCCAGCACTGAGCTCTTCCGCACACTGAGGAGCTCTGGTGCTAAAGGGCCCTGGCCTTACGGTTGCATAGCTGGGTGTGTGTGGGCAGTTATTCAGGCATAAGAAATTCAGAATTTCTACTGGGAGGCAGTACACCTGTGTCTATACAAAATCACACCCAGCTGGGGCTCACAGTGACTCCCAAGAAAAGTCTATGGAGCAGTGCACCTCGGTGACATATGCACAGATACGCAAATGTGATGACCTGTGCACTGGAGATGTGTGAATGCGAGGTCGGAGTTCTGCACTGGGGAGAGGGAGGGTGCACTTGCTGTTGCTGCATGGTGCTCAGGCGCTCTGTTGGAGGTGGAGATCCCTGGGTCTGTGAATCTGCATGTGGGGCATCAGGGTTTTGGCTGGAGTGGCTGCCGGTTCGTGGGCAGTGTCCCAGGCCTGTCTGGGTGGCGTTTCTGATGAGAGTTCCTAGAAGAGGCCGCTCTCCCCTTTAAGATGATGTGGGCTCAGTGCCTGAGTCCCGCAGTCGGGGAGTTTTCGCAGTGGAGGTAGTCTGCCAGCCTCTGCCACTCCTGCCAGATTTAACTGTCCCTTATTTACTTATACACATATCACACAATTCCACACACTCTCCTTTCATCCCCTCACTCACTCACTCTCTATCCCTCATCTCCCAAGAATTCTTTTTTTGAAAACATAAAGAAAACATGACAGACCTTTAGCTTGACTAAGAAATAGAGAAGCCTCAAATATTTAAAAATGAAAAGGAGATACCACAGAAATATTAAAAATAAGATGAAACTACTAGAAATAATTGTATGCCAACAAATTAGACAACATGGAAAACAAGGATACCCTGACTATTGTGGCTCAGAGGTTGAGCATCAATCTGTGAACTAGGAGGTCATGGTTCATTTTCCAGTCAGGCCATATGCCCAGATTGCTGACTCAATCCCCAGTGTGAGGCCTACAAGAGGCAGCTGATCAATGATTCTCTGTCATCATTGATGTTTCTCTCTTTCCCTCTCACTTCCTGTCTGAAATCAATAAAAATATATTTTTTTTTAAAAAAAGAAGCTTAAATTCCTGGAAACATACAACCTACAAATACTGAATCATGAAGTAATAGACAATATAAACAGGCTAATATTGAGTGAGATTAATCAATAATCAGAAATCTCTCAACAAAAAAAATACAAGGACTAGATGGCTTTATTGATGAACTCTATCAAATTAAAATAAGAGATAATGCTAGTCCTCCTCAAACGTCAAAAAAAATTTTGAAAAGAAGGGAATGTTATTAAACTCATTTTATGATGCCAAAGTTACCTTGATACCAAAGTTAAATAAGGACTCTACAAAAAAGAAAACTACAGACATATATATCTGTTGAATATTGACACTAAATTTCTCAACAAAATACTAGCATATCAAATTCAGCAGCATGCCCTGGCTGGAATGGCTCAGTGAATAAAGCATCGGCATGTGGACTGAAGAGTCCTGGGTTCGACTCCAGTCAAGGGCACATGCCCAGGTTGTGGGCTCAATCCCCCGTAGGGGGCGTGCAGGAGGCAGCCAATGATTCTCTCTCATCATTGATATTTCTCTCTCTCTCTCTCTTTCTCTCCCTTCCTCTCTGAAATCAATAAAAAGATATTTTAAAAATAATAAAAAATTAACAGCATACTAAAAGGATAATACACCATGATTAAGTGGGATTTACCCCTGGGATGCAAGGATGGTTCAGCATACGCAATCAATAAATGTGATATACCACATTAATAGAATTAAAAATAAAAATCATATGATAATCTCACTAAGTGCAAAAAAATGCATTTTCCAAAATTCAACATCCTTTCATAGTAAAAAATATTTTAAAAATTGGTTACTGAAGGAATGCACCTCAACGAAACACTTCATATATGACAAGACCACAGCTAGCATCATACTCAAAATGTCAAAAGTGTACAGCTTTCTCACTAAGATCATAAACAATACAAGTGTGCTCTCTCTCTCTCAGTACTCCTATTCAACTTAGTTTTGGATTCCTAGCCAGAGCAATTAGGCAAGAAAAAGAAATAAAAATCATCAAATCTGAAAAGAAGTATGTTATTTCTTGTAATTCTTATTCAGTGCAAGACATTGCTAATTTTGCCTTCTTGGATCTTGGCCATCCCCCCCCCTCCCCCGTATTCCTATAAATAATATTCTTAAGCTATTTTCTGAGGTGCACTTGTTACTTGAAAACAGCTTGATGCTTTCTTTTAAAGTACTTCTTTTAAAAGTATTTATTTTATTGTTTGTTAGGCAGAAAAAGAACAGTATTTCATCTATGGTGTTTGGTTTTTTTTAACTAATGAGGCAAAACTTTTCTGTGTATTCTACCCAGTGTCCTATGAATTATTCTATTTTTCATTGTGGTTGGTGAGAATAGGAACTCTTCCAGGTACTCTGTGATCTTAGGTGTTGTTCCTTGCAATTTTATCATGTGGTTCTTGCCTCACACTTATGTGTTGGTCAGTACTCAGTTAAAGTCTTAAAGAGGACCCCTACAGATTTCCAGAACTCTCTGTGCATCAGTCTTCTCTCTGGTAGTCTGCCCTGAAAACTCTCATTTCTTTGCCCTCCCCATACTTGCAACTCAGTGTCATCAACTTAGGGAGACTGGTGGGCTCCCCCTGAATTCCCCTCCATGCATTATGTTGTGCAGACTCCAGTCTATAAGCTGGACCAATCATAGGGCTCATCTCATATGTTTTTCCTGTCTCTCGTGTATCACTGTCCTTCATTGTCAGATTTTCAATGCCTTGAAAACCATTGTTCCATGTATTTTTCTAGGTTTTTTTTTGTTATTTTCCAGGCTGAAGATATTAATCTAGTCCCTTTTGCACTATCATAGCTGGAAAACGGGAGTAGCTATAGTGGTCTTTTCAAAGAACAATTTGGCCATTTAATTTTAAGTGTGTTTGACTTTAGGCTCAGCAAGTCTAGCCACTCTACTAGTTGCTGGAGATACAGCAGTGATGATATACTTCCATATAGCTTAAAATTGAGTGAGACAACAACAGAAATAAATAATCACAATATACTATACTATAAAGTGATAAGGAATGCTTAGAAGAACAAAACTTAAACAGGAGCCCTGGCCAGTTTATTCAGTGGTTAGAGCATTGGATTGTGGAACAATGGGTCACTGTTCAATTTTTTGTCAAGGGCATGTATCTCAGTTGCGGTTTGATTTCCAGCCTTGGTTTGTGCACCGAGGCAACCAATTGATGTGCCTCTCATGTCAGTGTTTCTCTTTCTCTCCCCTTTTCTATTCTCTCTTTTAAAAATTAGTGGGAAAAAATTATCCTCAGGTGAGGATTGAAAAAAAAAAAAACCTAAACAGGAGAGGAGCATAGGTAGTGTTGGGTAGAGGGAAGCATGACAACGTTTTAGATACATTCACCTGGAAGGACTTGTTAAAAGTATATTTGATCATAATCCTACTGGAATTGAGAGAGCAAGCTAAATGGATATTTGGAGGTAGAGCACTGAAAATAGATGAAATACTCATTGCAAAGGTCCTGGAGTATTTGATGAATAACAAGGAATAAGAATGCTTAAGCTAATGTTCACAAAATTTTAGGTATTTGTAATATTATTACTAAATAATAGTGGAACCAGAAATATAACCCAAAACTATGTGCTCTCAAAGCTCATCTGGTTGCTATTATGTCATAGTCTCTCTTCCCTAAGCCACATTGAGACATGTATTATCTTGTGAATATTCTTGTATTGTTCTCTATTATTATCCAGGTATAACACAGTTTGTCTTGTGTTTCCAAACATATAAATCCTGTGACTATGCAGCCTATGTTGACTCTTTCTGATAGAATATTGGGCTCTGACATTTCTCTTTACACTAATCTTTGGAGTTGATTTTATTATTGCATTGAATATGGATCACCTCCCTCCTTCAGCACATATGTGTGTCCTCCCAAAGTGCATACTCTTTGGCCAAAATGTCATTCTCCTCAAAGATATGTGAGACACTATATAAAAGTTTTAATCAAAGTCCATTTCTCATCAATCCAACACTTTTTACATTTTCCAAGGCACTTTGTTTTTGCCCTATTTTTAATAAGTAATGCATGAAGGGTATGAAATTTTAAAAGATCTAAATGATATGAATGAAAATAAGTTTTCTGTCATCCTTTCCTCAGCCACTCATTAGTCCTGTCTTGCGGCAAACAATATAACCAGTTTCTTTGGTATCCTTTCAGAAATATTGCATACACGTGGGTATTTTTTGTTATCTCCAAACCCCACCCCTACTCATGCCATATACTTTGATTACCGTTTTCACTTGATTATCAGTGCACCCTATCTGTGTTACAGATGAGGAAGCTAAGGCTCAGACATGGGAGGTGACCTGACTAAGGTTTCTCAGGCTATAAGTGGAAAATCCACTACTGATGTTGGAGTTTTTGTCTGTATTATTTCCTCCACACTGAGAAATGTCAGGTCATGTGCCTTGAAAATGGCAGGAGATTTCTAAACACCTGCTGGTAGCTAGAGTGATGAAAACAATTCCCCCATTTCTTTAGTCATTTTAGAATTGCCATGACAGACTAGATGTAATGCTGAATGGCATCAACTAGTAGTTAGCATAGGGAGATAAAAACTTGATCTTTCTAATTGTTTCCTGTACATATTCCCCCTTTACAGATCTATTCAGGCCCACCTGATGAAAGTGCTACACCCCCAGTGCCTCCACCTCGAGTGACAGCTAGAAGGCACAAACCAATCACGATTTCAAAGCGCTTGCTGCGGGAAAGGACGCTTGTCTATAATACCCCTTCCCTAGATGAAAGTGAAGGTAAGTACTAAAATTCACCTTTAGCTTCTTAACAGTGATTAGACACAAAGAAGGCAGAAGTGGAGGTGTGGCCATTTTTCTCCATGTAAATGTAGACTTTTCTTGGCTCCTGGGCCACACAAAGCATGGGTTTAAAAATGTATGCCCAAAGAGCAAATTAGTCCTTTGGCAGTAAATAGGATAAGGATAAATCTATAAAGCCAGTTACCATGATCCCTTAGGAGGCCAGTGGAGGATCCAGGATGTTCTTAGATTTGTACCTCAATACATAGAAATGGGTGAGGAATATGCTTTCTAAATGTTCTGAGATTTTAATTTCAAATCCAGGTAAAATGGACTAATGATATCAGCAAGATGGCAGAAGAGTAGTTTCCAGAGCATGTCCCCTCAGAGATGTTACTCGTACAACCATCCATGCATCAAAATGCCTTCATGAAAGCTATGGTAGCCAGCTGAGAGATTATAGCATCTGGGCAGGACACAGAAATAAGAAAAAGTGCATGGCATATGGCAGGAAAAACATTTTTATATTACCCATGTCACTCTTCCCCCAAGTTCACACAGTACAGTTTGAGGAAATTACCCTGCACCTGAGGAGAGGAGAGTGAAGTGAACACACAACTTAATTTTGGACACTAGCATCAGGTCTACCCCAGTGAACCCCAGTACCAACCCATTCCCTTCTGGCCTCCACAAACACAGGCTCCAGGCAAGCCTCAGAACCAGGCCAGCTTATGGTACCAGGTTTCAGGCCAGCCATTGTTCCCTTAGTCTCTATGATATAACCACAGATCCAGCATCCAAGATATACTCCTATGGACCCAGACTCTAGGTCTACCCCAATTATGCACCAGCCCTATGACCCCAGGCTGCAAGTTTGCCCCAGCAGATTCAGGCATCGGGCTTGTCCACCAAATGACCTAGGCTTTGGATCAGCCTTCCTAAGAACTCCAGCAGCAAGTCCCCCTGTGGATCTCATCAAATGGCTCACGTTTTATCTTGTGTGCTAACTGATAAAGGTTTTCTTTTTCAAAGCCACTCTCTAAAAACTGGAAGATTTTCCTACTTTTTCAAAGAGACAATAACACAAGACCTCATGAACTAGTAATAATTGCATAGATATTACACCCTCAAAGGAACAACATAAAGCACCAGAAACTAACCCTATTAAAACAGAAATCTTTAAACTGTCTGACAAGGAATTCCCATGTGAAGTCCAAGAAAGTGATAGAAACCATAGGAAACAACCAAACTAAAATTCTGGAATTGAAGAACACAATGACTACATAGAAAAATTCAATAGAGAGCTTCAACTCAACCTTGACCAACCAGAAGAAATAATTAGTGAGCATAAAGATAGGTCATATGAAATTATCCAGTCAGAGGAACAAAGAGGAAAAAAAAGATTGATTGAAAGTAAAGGAAACCTAAGATACTTATGGGACATTGTCTACAAAGTAATATACACATTATGAGAGTCCCAGAAGGAGCAGAGGAAGAAAAGGGGTGAGGGAGAGAGGGGACTTATTTCAAGAAATAATGAAAGAAAACTTACTAAATCTGGAGAGGGAAATGAGCATCCAGATCCTTGAAGCACAAAGAAACCCAAATAGATTAAACATAAAGAGAATTTCACTAAGACATATATTAAATTCTTAAAATACTAGGGCAAAGAGAGAATTTTGAATGCAACACAAGAAAAATGAATCATCACATACAAAGAAACTATAGAACGATGAACAGATTTCTCAGCAAAAATCCTGTATGTCCTGAGAGAGTGGAATGATATATGATAAGTACTGAAAGGGGGTAAAACCTATCAACCAAGAATTCTATATTTACAAAGCAGTCTTTCTGAATGAAGGCGTGATAAAACTTTTCCAGACAAATACTGAGGGATTTCATTACCAATAGACCTGGTTTCCAAGAAATTCTGAAAGACTTTATTCAAGTTAAAATAAATGGACACTAATAACATGGAAACACATAAAATATTTAAAATTTATTGCTAAAGACAAGTATATAGTCAAATTCAAAATGTTCCAACACTATGAAGGTATGTAAATGACTTTTGACCCATATAAAAGTTAAACACAAAATTATTAAAAATGACTATAGCTGTAATAATCTGTTAATGGATACACAATCTAAAATATATAAATTATGATATTAATAAAAAATGTAAGGGAAGGAGAAGTTAAAATGTAATCTTTATGTGGTCTGTTACTTTGCTAGCAACTTCAAGCAGATTGCTATACAAATGGAATGTTTTATGTAAACTTTATGATATAAATACAATACCTGTAGGAGATATATGAAATATATACAGAAAGTAATCAAAGTATGGCACTACAAAAAATCAGATCATCAGGGAAGACAGCCAAGAATGGAAGAAAAAATGTAAGAGTCAAGAAACAATTAAGAAAATGGTAGGACCAAAATGGCAGAGGACAAGACTAGAGTGAGGGTTAGTGTGTGAATGGGTGCACAGGAGAGTGTTTGTAGATGTGAATGTGGGAG